>CAIGRS010181126.1:0-11481 GCA_903798395.1 Fraxinus floribunda | reverse complement strand
TTTTTTTTTTTTGAAAAGGGGAAAAGAGTTTGTTGAAGCCTTTAAAAATTCTTACTTTTTAAATTCAAAGATACTTTATATTATGCAAAAAAAAAAAATTCTTTAAAAATAGAATAATGTTTTATCGGCATTGCTTACATCACAAGTAGTGATGTAACATTTAAATTTATTTAATTAATTTGTCATATTAAATATAGAATTTAATTTTTTATAAAATAATATTAACACAAAAAATAAAGAGGTTGGAGAAGTAAAGATAGAATAATGCTACGTATTCTTATTGGAGTTACAACTCCAATCTAGATAGCGCTAAATGATAGACTAAATAAAATATGAAATTAAATGTGTCATTTAATTCTCTTTATCATTTAATATCACATCAAAATCACCTAAATTGGGGTTGTAATTACTCATAAAGATAAAATGGGCTTTTAATTTCTTGCAAGTAGTATAAATTCATTCATTCATTTGTTAAAATTTTCACATGATTCAATAATCCAAAAACCTTGGAAGAAACGTACGGTAGAGGTTAATTGTCTTAGTTGTACGTAACCACGTCTAACTTGGAGAAATTTTATTTGTTTTATGCTTTATTCCTCCATTAACTGATTCATTTGGAATGTCTCGTGGATATTTCAACATGGAGTTCCTCATAAAATAGAATACAAGTTCTAATTTTCATTAGGAATATACCTTTTGTATTTTGCATTTTTCATTCAAGTTTATGGAAGTTAATTGTCATTTTGATGAAATAGTGTCCTAAAATGTGTTTGTGATGAAATGCAGAATTTTATTATTTGAAAATCAATAAATTCGATTAAGTAAACTTTACTTTTATAAGCATAATCTTCAAAAACTTAATGTTGAGTCCACTTAATTTTCTGTACCGCAGAATTAATATTTTTGTTCACAATGGCCTAGAACTCTATTTTATGATAGGAATTCATTTATTACAACCCAAACGTCAAATCTTGTGAGAATTTCGAAGAAATATGTGGTTCTATTGCCTTTTCAATTATGATATATTCTTGTCCATGTACCCTTCCTGATTTTAACACTATATTTTTATACTATAATCATGCAGACAAAGAAGACATTGCCTCTTCTTCGCTAGGCAAGCAAATGATACAGTTAAGCACAGATTTACTAAAATACAACACCCAAGAAGATAAAATTGTGTCCCCTAAACATTGTTTCACTACTTCACTCCAGTTACATTGGTTCTTCCTTCAAAGGCAGCCACGGGAAACAATTCTAGGTGTTAGGTGTTAGGTTTTTAGTTGTAATGGAAATTCTTTAAACAAAAAGATTATTGTAAAAGAATAGGATTGTTACAAAAGAATTGTAAAAGTCAATAAGTCTTTTGGAGAGTTGTATAGATGAATTAGGAGTTTTTGAATTCAAGTATGGAACAATAAGAAAGAGTCGTGATTTTTGTTAGCTTGTCGCCCAGGGGCGGATCCAGAACTTGGCCAGCCCTCGCGGCCACCCCTGCTGGATCCGTCGGAAGTTTAAGGTAAGTCGTCGTCTGCCGACGCTGCTTAGAAATAATTGAAGAAGACATTGTGTTAATTTTTTCCCATTTCTTATTATTTCATTCTATCAATTGGAGTGTTACCCATAAGCTTTTGACCTTCAATTGCATTTGAATTGGTCGAATTTGGGACAAAAACATCAGCATGAATTTCAATTGGATCCCTGAAATTCCCTTTGCGAGCACAGAAGCTGGTAGAATCAAATTCAGCATTTGAAGTGTTAATTGGTTCAATTTATTGTTGACCCATGGAATCCCCATCAGTAATTGGGTTGGTAGACGTGGAATTGAACATTTGAAGTAGCAAAGAATCATCTAAATCCTTAGTGCCAAATTTCGCACATAGAGCTTGAGCTACCTCCATAAATTGAAAATGTTCCAGGCTAAATTGGATCTGATCTATTGTTGGGTCAGGTACTCCTGAGGTAGGCGACCCCAACCCATGTGGTCCGCCACCATGGGTTGGCCGGACGGAGTTGGAGTTTGAATTACTCAAACAGCCTTCAAAGGGGATCGCGACTGGACCTGTTTCTGGAATTAATTCAGTTTGAGTGACTGTTGTTTGCACCAAATTGGGACCGTAGTCTGAGTCAACTAGGCAGGGGTAAATGACCGACAGTGGTCCGCGACGAAGTTGTTGGCCGGAGGTTGGATTTTCTTCAGTTTGCACATTTTGAAGCTGGTAATTTTAAATGATTATTTCAGGTGCATCGATGGATGAAATGAGGAGCTGTTGGGTGAAAATTGTAGAGCATGTTGAGGAGATTATGTTGATATCAATGTCTGATGATTTGGGTGGCCAGAAGGTGACGAAAACTAGCTGTATAGGTAGCGGCTTAAAAAGAGTTGATAAATTTAAAGGAGCTATGAATTATGAATTGTGATATGAGAATTTAGGGTTTTAGGAAATTAGGGATAAGTGAATCTAGAAAGATGTCTAAATCTGTGAGATGTCATAAGTGTTAATGTTTTGGCCACTATAGAAGTGAGTGCTCTAATGGTAAGATAATCAAGGTAAAGCTATGAATGAAACTCTTACTGATGATGAGTTTAGATCGGATAATCAAAGTGAGATGTCTACACATGAGGAGAGTGAGAAGTTTATGGCCTTCACTGTTAGGATTAACAGTGAATCTAATAAGGATGGTGAAAAGGTTGAGGAAGCACTGTAAGCAATCCGAGGAAGATTCTGAAAATGAGGATGAGATTCGTGAGATTTATCAAAAAATATTTGAAGAGGGTCTTAAGATTAAGAAGGTGAATAAAGTTGTGTTTAAGAAGGTCAATGAACTTGAGTTGTTAGATAGAAACTTGTAGCTGACCTCCAGGAATCTACTTTGTGCCTAAACAAATTAGATACTGTAAATCGATCCTTAAAATCTAAGATTAAAGATCTTACAGGTAAACTTGAGAAGTCCTCTAGGAGAGATAGTGAGCTGACAGTTGAGAATGAGAAATCAGAAATCCAGGTTAAGAACCTTCTGAGCGAACTTGAAGATTCCAAATCTCAACCTTTTTCTTTCTCTAGTGGATCTCAAAACCTGGACAGTCTTTTGGGGTTAAACATGCCTGCTAGGACCAATGGTGGCCTAGGATATATAATCAGACCGATCATAATAGAGCTAGTACCTCCAAAACCATTTTTATCCATGTCACCAACCTGCCTATGTATGTTCCTAATCTTGAACTCAAAAATAAGGGTATTGTATAATAGAGGCCTATTAGACAGCGTAGGACCTATCAACTTAGGAATAGATATCAGCGACTTAACTTTGGACCTAGGTTTATCCTTGTTTTAATTGAAGTGATTTAGGACATATAAGGCTTGTGTGTCATAAATTCTTGAATAGAATAAGAAATTAGAATTTTACTATAGTTAGAAATCAAGATTTTGATGGTCGAATTGACTTCCTTACTAATCAAGTGAGTCATTTGACCAAATTAATGACACAATTGACTCGGAATAAGTAGGCAGGTTTGAGTGAAAAAGAATGATCTAAAAATTTAGAAATTGAAATACTCTTAAAGGTAAGAGCGTTTGTATACATATTGATTATGTACTTTTGATGCATACTTATGCTTATTGATTGTGATTCATTCATTATTGTGTGCATCTCATTTTTTTAATTTTACTTTTTAGGTAGTTTGATTTTATTTTTTTCTAAAAAAAAATTTAAAATTGAAAAATTGAAAAAAAAAAAAATAGGGGAAAATTCTTTAATACAGCATGATATATGATTTATTTGAACATGTGTGTTGTGGTCAAGTATAAGTTTAATTGATGTGTTGTAGCATATTTTCTATTACTTTGTTTAGGTTGATGTAGAGTACTTAGTATAGGTTTCTTCATGTACCATCTGCACTACACACAATATGATGTTGTGAGTAAGTTTGACCAAGTGTGTGAGATTTGGGATGACCGTCATCTGTTGGTAATGTGATCTTGAACATGGATTGATCTTAATTTAGTAGACCTAAGCTCTAACATATCTCTTTAAATAAAATAAAAATGTTTCGTCTTATACTTTTATTCGAAGCCTATTTGACTCAAGTAATTAAGTTTAAGGGATTTCTCATAACCTGATGCCCTATGGTCAACCGACTTTGAGTTATCGGCCAAAAACTCGTTACATGAGTCATCTTAGTCGTTTAATAGAGAAGAGTTCACACATAAAGATGTGAAAAATTGAAGAGAAAAATGATGAATTTAAAAAAGAAAAACATAAATTGTGTGAAAATGTATATATGCACAAATTAAGCAAGGAGGAGAAAATAATGATGATATACATGAAAAATGAGCTTCATTTACATGTCATAATATGCATTATTGGATTGACTTTCATTAGTAGGGGAATAAACTTATTTAACAGTGATGTTTAATATGCTATATTTCTTACAAATTTAAGGGCCACAAGAAATTAGTGTACTCAACACATATGAGTCACTTATACAATTTACTCTATTTAAACTTGAACTGAGTATGTGAGAAAGTTTATTGATTATTGATTATGTTTGTGTATGCTATCAACTGTATCTTTGAGTTAGTATATATTGTTGTTATAGTTACATTCATCATTTGTGACAAAAAAAGGGGAGATGATAATAGGGCATTTAAATTTTAATTTATTTTGCATTTTACATTTAATTTTAATTTTATAGAGTTTGTAGTAGGACACATATTATTAAAGGTTTGATCGAAATTGGCAGTTATCTTCAACCATAAAAAAGAGGTACATTTTAATTATTATTATTATTATTTTTTTTTTTATTTTTTTTTTTGACAAAAGTGGGTATTTTATTTAACAATGAAAGACAAAAATCTCCATAAAATCATCAATTTATTGTGATTTTTGTTGGTAGTTAGATTTTTAGTTTGATATAGATAATTAATTTTATCTTATCATCGATAAAGTAGAATTATATTTGTAATCAATGAAGTAGTAATGTTAAAATGAACTTGAAAATATACAAAGAAATCACGGTTTAAACTGAACCTAACTATTTTTATGTTTGAATTTTTTCTCAAATTGTTTGAATTGATTGATTTATTTTAAAAATATATAAAAAGCCGTAATAAACGATCGAATAGCTTACACCCCAATTTAAACTGCAAAATTTTATAAAAAGCACTAATCTGAAAGCAATTAAAATTCCCAAATACACTGGGGAGCACAACCATTCTATTAAATATAGCTAATGTGAACAATCCTAATGTCTGTTACAAAATAGTCCAACGTGCAAAATTAAAATAAGTTGCAGTGAACTTATCAACTTCTACATACAAAATAATAGGTCATGTTTTGCAGTTCACAGGCTCTCCTGGCCAGTAAAATGCATATGTAAAAAAAAAAATTGATTGTTCCTACCTGGAAAGATTCCAAAATTTCAAGTTTGACCGCATTCAACTTGTTGACAAAAATTTGTAACTCATGTATTTGGAAGAAAGGGAATGTTATCAAGGAATTTGAAGTCGAAATACCTTGATAGTAGGAACTTCTTAGTACCTTCTTCTTCGACTTTGTACTTATTTTCCAAAACATTCCATATTTCTTTTATCGATGATATATTTGTGTAGAGATTGTACAGTAGGTCGGATAGAGCGTTAAAAATATGACGGTGGCATATAAGTTCACCCTCTTGTCACTTTTGTCTCTCCATCATTACGGCTTCGATATTTTCATCAGTTGGATATGCAAGTGGTGCCATTCTGGATCAAGAATATAGAAAATCTTCAATGTCATGAGAATGAACTTTAACTTGTCTTGCCATCTTGTAAAATTTGTCCCATCCAATTGATCTAGACGGACAAGATCTTGTTTCATCAATTTGATCATCGCCATCATAGTTTCGTTTTTCATTGCATAATATTGTTTGAGATTATTGAAAAAATGTTTCCACACAAAGGGGATGAAGAAGAAACAAAGAACAAAAAACAAGAATATCAAAAATAAAAGATGAAGGCTTAAACAGGAAGTCCGTTGTCCTCAAACAATATTTGCCCCATCTCGAATTGAATTTGATGCTTAAAGGGATATTGACAAATTGTTTGAAGGATTAATCAAGTCTTATACTAGAAAAACACTTAAGTACTTAGTGTTTTCTACCAAAACTTCAAGAACACTTTGTAAGAAATTTGAATATGAAAGAAAGAATATAAAATCTATCTTTTGAAATGAAGATTTGATCTCAAGTTGTTGAATTATTATTTTTGATATGATAATCTATAATGTATTTATAGATTTCAATCAATACCCACGAAATAGTGCTAAAAAACTATGAAAAGTTGCAAACTTTTCATCAAAAGCCACCAAGAATTCAAACAGAAACCAACTTTAACGGTTATTTTTTAGTTTTATGCGGTCGTATAGGTTAATCACTTGCAGAGCATATAAACCCTGCATGTCTTTTATGCGACCGCAGGGCACAAAGGCCTATGCGACCGCATAGGCGTTTTGGCCTCTAAATCCTTTTTCCAATTCCAAAGCCTATTTTATTGACTTTGAACAATAATTTCAACAACTCCTAATTAAATGTGTTATGTGATTCATATAATTGGATCTATCATGTGTTGTTACCTAAACTGATGATTAGCCCTAGTGATGATAAATATCACTACTCATTCATATTTGATGGCCAGTGAGTTGGAAATAGAAAACAATTGTTGCCTACTCATCACCACTAATAACTTGTATTTTTCTCATAAATCACTTACATTTGCCTGTGCCTATGAGCCACATTTCAAAAACATGGGTGAAAACACTTTTTATTTTATTGGCCACCTGGAATTTGAGCGCTCTGTTTGGAATTGATGTTAGACCCCAACTTGTCATTGTTACCCTAAGAAGTTATTTCAGGTATTTGGAAAATATAATAAAATTGATTATAAAAAAAGTTGTACCAACAAAAGAATTTGAGAAGCAACTTCTCAAATTATGTTTTTAACTTCTCCAATTATCTATAAATGAAACACTAATGTTAACCCTTATTAGTCAAAATCAATTCGTTTTATATCCTATCTTTATTGACATTCCAAAAATAATTTGAGAAACAAAATTGTTACAAATCTGATGCATAAAAAAATAATTTAGATTTCTATGATATGAAATATACTTTTATTTTGTAATTTTTAAAATTTGAAATTTAGCCACTGTTTGGTGGACATTAAAATCAGATTTTTAATAGATTTTGATAGATATTGATGAAATTTGTGGTTGAAAAATTGTAAATTTCATGAAATGTGTTATTAACATTAATTGTTGGGTTTGACTTAGATTAAAATCTTTTTTTTTTTTTTTTAGAATAACTAGAGCGAATACATTGTCTCAAAAATATTTATTTATCTAATAATACTAACTTTAAAAGTATAAATAAATTTTAAGATACTATTAATGATAATAAACATTAGTACAATCAATGATAATCTTATTAATAAATGTTAATGTCTTAACTATATTAATAAAGGAAAAAGTTTATGACACCTATTGTTCCCCATTTGACTTTTTCTTTGAGATGTATGGTACAAAATGAACTTCATTTCGTTTTTACTCCTGCATTCTATTTTCATTACACGTTAATGGGTAGAGAGTAATTGAATAATTTTCATTGACAAGAAAATGATATTTTGGTCCTTCACATTTCAACGGCTTCATTGATATTTATATGAATCTGACAAGCGTGTTGACAATTTTCAATTTTTAAATGCACATGTTCCTGTAGCAAATGTGTTGTGGTGCCAAAGGCTAACTTTTTCTAGTTTAGATTTAAAATAATGCATATTTGATAGGTATCATGAATTATTATATCCAGCTTGCTAGAAGTACTGTAAGCTAAATTATAGGACGACTAGTAAAAGTTGATCCCCTACAAGTGAACTTAAACTTCTAGGAAAACTAGGAGATTAGGATGATAATTTCCTTGTAGCTTAGACAAACCAAATAATCCATTCTCTTTTGTGCTTCATTTAAAAAAAATAAAATGTTTGTTTATTTATTATTATTTTCATTTCTATGGCCATAAACGAAAGATATAAATTAACTTAATTGACTATTCAAGGTTGGTCATACATTATGATGATAACTCACTAGAAATTGTAGCATGTCGATCTCTACGAGATGGAGTGACTTTTTATGGCCGCGAAAAGGGATTTTAAATTTTGACATACTATATTCCATAAGAGACAGTAACACCTTCTAGTTTCTTGAATTAATACATTGTGCATGCGAGTGAAATAATATTTTTTATTGATATCATAGTATACCAATATTTTGTGGTATTCTATTTAGTATTTGCTAACCCCAATGAACTCGCTCTACGAACCTTACTGAATTTCCTGCGAGGAATTAAACAACATGCGAAGGGAATGGATGCACAAGATGTTTGCTAAAATAATGCGAATTGCTCCTTTGTCCAGGTTGGCTACATGTTGACAAAATGTATGAAAAACGTGAAACTTATAACCGACTCGATTACTAAATAGCCAATAAGGAGCCACCATCTGTCATCTCTCAAAATGATTAATTATCCCAAAACTTGGAGAAAAATCTATAAATACCCCCTCACTTGAAGAAAGACGCATGCAATTCAAATATCTCCCACCCAAATAGCCATTTCATGATCTTCAGCACCTGTTTGAGCATCTAACTAGTGAGATTTAGAGGTAAAAGTCCTCACTAGGTGAGAATATTTGTTGACCTAATTTTTATCATCAAAGAATTGGCGCCTTCTATGGGAAAACTTCGAAGAAAGAGAACCACGAAATTCCCTATAGTGGCTAAGAAATCCTTGAGATCTAAAATGTTAAATCAAATGGAAAAAGATCTAGAAAGGACAGAAGCATTAGAGGTTGAAACAAAAGAATCTAGCAATGATTCAACCAATAGTGATATCAATCCTAAAAAAAGCTGGGAGGAGCATCGACACAATTCAGACTAACGTTTTTCTTACCCAATTCCACCCCAGCAGAAAGGAACATGTGCTACAAGAGATGGACAGGAAATGACGGAAAACCTCAAAGCATTGGCAGCAGAAAATGCATATCTGCGTGCAAAGTGTCAGGATCTAGAGACGAGACGGAGAAACAAGGTTAGAAGGGGAGTATCAACGCCTAATGCTAAACCTTTCTCCGAAGATAACGGTAACCTACAAAAACCACAGGTTGCTCCAGTGAAAAGGTGGAAAAAGCTGCTGATTAGCAAGTCCATGCTGGGGGGATTGGTGAATAAGGCAAATATGCACGTCTGGAGGCATAATCATGTAAATGACTGGAGAATAGAGAACTACAAGGAATCTGAAGGCCAATTGACGACAGAAGGGTACGACGAAAGGAAGATCTAAGGTATGAAAAATGAGCAATCATAGAAATGTTCAATAAAAGCATAATAAGGTAGGTACCAGCCACAAGACTAGATAATTTGAAGCAAAAAGCGGGAGAATTCCTCAAGCGTTACTTCACAATTTCAAAGATAAAATGGTTAAAATACTAATAACAGTAAATCACTTTTGTCTATCAAACATGAAAATGCTAACTTTGAAACATACAATAATTATAAAATAAAAGCTTACTGAACACTTAATTGATTCTTTCCGTAGCTATTCTTTTAACACGGCAAAAGCTAGTTCTTTTAAAATCACATAATTATCAAACCAAGATTTAGTCCTTTTCCAGATTGGGGTAGAAAAATCAGACAAAGACATTCTTGTAATATGCTGCCCCTGCATCCTTTTTCTAATAACCCTATCTCATAGCAATAATTCAATAAATGAGAATCTACCCCAGTAGAAAGTGACCTGGATATGAAGTCATTTGTCACTATTTAGTAAGTTCAATAGTGGAACTCCAACAATCATCTACCATAGTTTTCTAAACATTTCATCTCCCTTTAATAGTTTCACCAATAGTCCTTGCATAGACATGCACCATTACTGAAATGGTAAAATCAATTTGAGTCTCTTACCACAATTTCCCTTTCCACAATCTTGGAGATCAACTGAATTGTTGCATGTCAGTCTCTACAAATCCTAAGATTCTTAAACATCTGGATGATTGTACCAGGAGCTGAGTTCATATTTCCAAAAGCCATGGCTAGCTTCTCGCAGTGAACACTTAACACCATTTCTTTCTCTTGTTCATCATATAGATCCGAACCCATATTTAGTACATATATCCAACTTCTTGTAATATCACATATAATTCTTCCAATTGAGCCTTCTTCTTTTCTCTCTGTGGGAGCATCTATTGGTCTTTCCTTCTTTGTCTCTGTTAAAACACTTCTTCTTGATTGAGCAATCATGTGTGGTGTCTAATTGAGAGTCTGTGTGATTCTATATAGAGAGAAGAAAAGAGAGTGGTCTTAGGTGGTCTCTTTAGACTTATTGAAGTAGTGTCACTTACTATAGGGTTTGGAATTTTCTTGTGGTTTTGGCATGTGCAAAAAGGTACAATGATATAAGCTCTAAAACGATCTATATTGAGATGCCTCTGGTTGATTCTTGAGTTGTAATAGTTAGATTTGTTGTCAATATGTTGTATTGTTGGCTTTCTTGTTCTAATAGCAGGATTAGAGCTTTTGTTGCTGATTTGGACCTTCGATCATGATCTGTTTGTGGAAACTCGATTTTCACAACCAGTTCTCTTTTCGATCTGATGCAATTTGGCTTTAGATGAAACCTTAGGTCCTAAAATTAACGGATCTTGACTGTTGGTATGATATCTTGGTATCTTGTGGAACTGGTGACCTACGAATCTGTAGGCTTAAAATGGTTCAAATAACACTTATTGGGCCTTGACCATTTGTGGCCCTTAGATTTAAACGATGGTTGAGATCTAATGATATGAGATATTTTTGGGCATTGACTTTGAAATTCAAATGGTTGGCTTCTCCTATACGTTTTGCACCATTTTCTCTCTCACTATATTTTTGGACGGTCCCTCTTCATTTGAAATGGGCAGAGAGTTAGCTTCATCTTCTTCCTTCTTTTATCTACCCCAAATTCGATTTCTTGTAGCCTATTGATGTGAGATTATTATGCAATACTCAAGCTTGAAATAGTAGTTGAGTGAGGGTTGATTTCTCGCAAGGTTTGGACTCGGTTTTGGTGGTGTAAACTCGACTATTTTGGTAAATTCTTAAATCGATGACCCAANTTTTCTCTCTCTCACTATATTTTTGGACGGTCCCTCTTCATTTGAAATGGGCAGAGAGTTAGCTTCATCTTCTTCCTTCTTTTATCTACCCCAAATTCGATTTCTTGTAGCCTATTGATGTGAGATTATTATGCAATACTCAAGCTTGAAATAGTAGTTGAGTGAGGGTTGATTTCTCGCAAGGTTTGGACTCGGTTTTGGTGGTGTAAACTCGACTATTTTGGTAAATTCTTAAATCGATGACCCAAGTTGAGTCTTGAGTGTTCTTGGCAGGTTCTTTACTCTCTATGGATGGTGATTTTGC
>CAIGRS010181116.1:0-17571 GCA_903798395.1 Fraxinus floribunda | reverse complement strand
TCTCTCTCTCTCTCTCTCTCTCTCTCTCTCTCTCTCTCTCTCTCTCTCTCTCTCTCTCTCTCTCTCTCTCTCTCTCCCCTATAAAAAACAAGATACATTTTTAAAATGCTAGTGCTAAGCTATCATCATGGTAAACTCCTATATATTGGACTTGAACCACAAGAAACGCATGTCACCACCCTAAAAATGGGGGCCAGTCGATCGACTAACCATCTATATGCTGATTGACATTGAAAAATCAGTGAGTGAGGGGTCGAGCCGTCCCTCACTCACCCTAAGTTCGAACTATCACTAAGATTTGTTCTACATTTTTCATGATGGATAAGGACATTCGTCCCTTTACATTCTATAATTCTAAGACAATTTTTTAAATGAATAATACTATTTAGCACAACTGGTGCTATAACACCAGTTTAGATGGAGTTATATGGGAGGCTTAATGAAAGGTGGAATTAAGGACTAATTTAAATGTACTTATCATTTAATGTTACATTAGTGCTACCTAAAATGATTTAATATTAGTAGTACTAAATAATATTTTCTTTCAAAACTCTTTGTTATGTCATTAAGGTAAACTCCTACATATAGGACTTAAAGGATGGATTCATTTTGTCTTAGATTCGCTATATCAAACTTCATCTTTCTCATTTTCTTTCTCTTTACAGTTTACTAATTCTCAAATTGAAAGGAAAATGGGGAATAGTTCCCTGCCCATATTTCTGGTTGTCGAGGCACCGTGGAAGTACATATTTGGAGATCCATTTACATTGATAACATTATCAATTATTTGATCAAGTTGTGAAATACAATTTGCATAAATGGCTCTTAGGAGTCAAGATCTTATGTTGATAAACACATTGAATTATTCATGTGAATAAGGTTCTTTATAGATTTGGTACGACGGCATAATGATCAAGATGCACTCTATCACTAAACTAATAGCCCATGGTCCAAGCCTTCAAAGAGAACCCACTATTCCAAAGGTAATAGATACCTCATCCCTCTCTTTTTTATGTCCACGTCCCATGCCTTCCACATGGTGATAAGTAATGTTGATTATTATTTTTATTTATAAAAAATGAAATCTTATAAGAAGTAAAATAATTTTTTTTATATAAATGGTAAAATAACCTATAAACAATTTAAAAACTACAATTTCTAACCCCAAGTTAAAAATCGGATTATTCTCCTTGAACACGGTCGCCTCGACCCTGTTCAAGCAGGGTTGCCGAGTCCTGCCAAAATGGCGCCCTGTTTGAACATGGCCGAGGCGACCAGTCCTGTTCAATTAGCATGACCCTTAAAAATTTGAATAAAACTACTTAAATAGAGAAATTTGATAGGGTTTGGTGATAGGTCAGCACCTATCGATTTTTTTTTCTAATTGTCAAATGAAAAATAAGCCATGCTTCCCTATTTTAAATTCTGTCATTGATTGAATCTGTTCACTTGATTGAAAAAATTTCCTATCATCTTCCCCTCTCTCCACTTGTCTGGAAGTATATTCTCTATAGCAAGACAGTGGAGTGCACTTAATTAAAATTACCCACATTTTCTTCCTAAATATAACTACAATACTACTATTTTAATTAGCATCTTCAATTATTAATATTTTTGTTTTCTTGTCTGTTTTGGGAAGCAGAAAGGGTTATTTATGCATACTCACCACATCACTATAACAACAATTGTGCCTCCTATCTGCAGAATTTCTTTGTCTAAGAAAAAATTACTTATAATTGAAAATTTTCTTCAACTCTCTCTTGTTTCTGTTGGGTACTTTGCGATATAGCTTAAAGTGTTTGTCAAAGGTGTCCGTTTCTGTTTATAATGTAACTGTAGAAGAGCTGCAATCTTTTTAATATTTTTCTGCTCATTTTCATACCCATTTGCTCAAAACTGATTTAAATAACTCCTTTGCATATTCTGAATGATTGGTAGTCGCTAATACTTCCGATTGATTACTTGTCTTTTGACACTATGTCCTTATTTTGTCTTTTATTTTCAACTCCACATTTTTCAATAAAATAATATTACACGCAAACTTAAATTTTTTCTTATTTTTTAATTACATATTCTTCATCAAATCACTATTCTAAAATACATTTTTGACAAAAAAAAAAAAAAAGGTGAGGGGTCTCAAACATGCTCTTATGAATTTTTAGTTCTTGTTTAGCATGATTATTTAGTACAACAGATTGTTCCATTTTTATTTTTTTTAAATATGTTTTGGAATAGTAAATTGATGGAGAATGTGAGGTTGAAAAGTAAGGAAAAGTTTTGGATTTACATATAATATTATGTTATTAAAAAATGTGTAGTTGAAAATAAAAGAGTGAAAAATGTATTTAAGAAATAATGGATATCAAACAAGGGCGTAAAATATTACAAAGTGATGGCATGTGTATTGATGTTGTTATCAGTCACTTGAAATCAATTATTTTATTTTCTTATTCTGAAACATCTATAGAAACTAATTTTAATTTGACAAGATTACTACTAAAGAAATTCTTCGCAAATGGAAATTGAACATACATTTCATGAAAATTGTAATTTTCATTTAAAAAATGCACTTTGATGAAATGTGAATGATGAAATTACACATTCAGATAAAAAAAAATCTTTTAGAGGTGATTATTTTTTATATATAGTTGATCAAGTTCTTTTTTCACTTAGATTAAGATTAAACCTATTTCAAAAATATGAAAATGCTTTTGAGTTTTTATTTAATTTTAAATAAAAATTGCATACTGCAAATGATAATTGTTTAAAGTTGGTGTAATAAGCTAGATTTTTTTTTTTGAAACGCGATGGGGATTATGATATCGATGATATAAGTCATTTTATGAGCTACAAATTTTGAAAAAAAAAAAAAACTATTAATCAAAAATGCCAAAAAGATGATTAAGGTGGTAGATTATATAGAAATAATGGATGGTTGTTTTCTATTTGTGTAGATTACTTATAGAACATTGTGGTAAGCTATCATGGTAAACTCCTATATATTGGACTTGAACTCAAGAAAGGCATGTCACCACCATAAAAATGGGAGGCTGGTCGATTGACTAACCATCTATATACTGATTGACATTGAACAATCAGTGAGTGAGGAATCGAGCCGTCCCTCACTCAGCCAACTCGTCACCCACATGTCTCAATAACTTTGAACTATCACTAAGATTTGCTCTACATTTTTCATGATGGATAAGGACATTCGTCCCTTTACATTCTATAGTTAGAATTATGACCAATTTATTTAAATCAATAATACTATTTAGCATCACTGGTGCTATAGCACCAGTTTAGATGGAGCTATATGGGAAGCTTAATGAAAAGTGGAATTAAGGATTAATTTAAATATACTTATCATTTAATGTCACATTAGTGCTACCTAAAGTGATTTCATTCTGTCTTAGACTCGTTATATCAGACTTTCTCATTTTCTTTCTCTTTACAGTTTACTAATTCTCAAATTGAAAGAAAATGGGGAATAGTTCCTTGCCCATATTTCTGGTTGTCGAATCACCGTGGAAGTACATATTTGCAGCTCCATTTACACATATAACATTATCAATTATTTGATCAAGTTGTGAAATACAATTTGCATAAATGGCTCTTTGGAGTCAAGATCATATGTTGATAAACATATTGAATTAGTCATGTGAATAAGGTTCTTTATAATTTACGGCATAATGATCGAGATGCACTCTATCACAAAACTAATAGCCCATGGTCCAAGCCTTCAAAGAGAACCCACTATTCCAAAGGTAATAGATACCTCATCCCTCTTTTTTTGTGTCAAGATCATATGTTGATAAACACATTGAATTATTCATGTGAATAAGGTTCTTTATAGCTCGGTACGACGGCATAATGATCGAGATGCACTCTATCACAAAACTAATAGCCCATGGTCCAAGCCTTCAAAGAGAACCCACTATTCCAAAGGTAATAGATACATCATCCCTCTCTTTTTTATGTCCACGTCCCATGCCTTCCACATGGTGATAAGTAATGTTGATTATTATTTTTATTTATAAAACATGAAATCTTATAAGAAGTAAAATATTTTTTTTAATAAATGGTAAAATAACTTACAAACAATTTAAAAACCACAATCTAATCCCAGGTTAAAAATTGGATTATTCTCCTTGAACACGGTCACCTCGACCCTATTCAAGTAGGATTGCCGAGTCCTGCCATTAGGGGGCGCCATTTGGTGCCCTTGTTTGAACATGGTCGAGGCGATCTTGTTCAATTAGCATGACCCTTAAAATTTTGAATAAAGTTACTCATTTAGAGAAAATTGATAGGGTTTGGTGATAGGTCAGCACCTATTGATTTTTATTTTTTTTTACTGTCAAATGAAAAATGACCCATGCTTCCCTATTTTAAATTCTATCATTGAATCTGTTCACTTGATTAAAAAAAATTCCTATCATCTTCCCCTCTCCATTTGTCTGCAAGTATATTCTCTATTGCAAGATAGTGGAGTACAATTATTTAAAATTACCCACATTTTCTTCCTCAATATAACTACAACATTACTATTTTAGCATCTTCAATTATTAATATTTTTGTTTTCCTGTCTGTTTTGGGAAGCAGAAAGGGTTATTTATGCTTACTCACCACATCACTATCACAACAATTGTGCCTATTATCTGCAGAATTTCTTTGTCCAACGTTCCGTTTGATTGGTTTAAATTTTATGAAAATATCACATTCAAAAAATCTAATTTCTACTTTAACTATTTGATACAAAAGTGTAAATGAAACTCGAATTTCAAGATATAACCACTTTAAATTTTTTTTAACCAATTTAATGAAAAATGCATTACTACGAGATAACCGAGTTTTTATTTTCTAATTTACGTACAATTTAAAAGCCTTTCCACCTTCCTCAATGCTTATAATTGAAAAATTTCCTTCAACTCTGTCTTGTTTCTGTTGGGTACATTTGCGATATAGCTTAAACTGTTTGTCAAAGGTGTCCGTTTCTGTTTATAATGTAACTGTAGAAAAGCTGCAATCTTTGTCATATTTTTCTGCTCATTTTGATACCCATTTGCTCAAAACTGATTTAAATCACTCCTTTGCATATTCTGAATGATGGATAGTCACTAATATTTCCGATTGCTTGTTCTTTTCTTGTTTTTGTGATGCCCATTTTCTTGAACGTGTACTGAAGCAGTGAAATTTTGTCTCTGAAAAACGGGTTTTTCAATTTCTGGAATGTGAATTTCTGTTGTATAATTTCCAACCATGTAATTGATCTTAAGGCATCACTTTTTGCATTTTGTTCGTGTTTGATTGCATTTTGGTCAAAATTAGTTATTGAGAACGATTTTTTTGCTAAGTGATGAATCCGTCCTTTAATCAAGTCCACCGTTAGTTTACAAATGGAAAGAATCTCTTTATTTCGTTGATCATGATTCTTGATCATTTTGAGATTCTTTTCTGTAAAATTAATACTGTTTCATATGGAATTTAAGTAGGCTAGTAAAGTAAGAATTCCATCCTTAACCTGTTTGTGATTCATTGCTAACCAATTCTTTTGTTCCTTTTAACGAGCTTTTCTATATTTATTGAAATGTAAAGTACTTGAATTCTTGGCACGATTTTATTCTTGGGCATCTTCGAAAGTTTATAGAAAACGAATCAATGCTTGCTTTGTTCATGAATAGTTTTTGCTTATGCAAATCTATTTATAGCCCCGTTGAATCTCATCAAATTCGTGCAGAAACTTCCCTATTTTGATAATTCGGAGTTATCATGGAAGAAACATTTGTTCCCTTTCGTGGAATAAAAAATGATCTCAAAGGAAGGCTTCTATGCTATAAACAAGACTGGAGGGGTGGCCTAGGTGCAGGTATCAGGTCTGTGATTTTCACAATTCTTCAATGTGATTTCATATTCATGATTTTGATTGTCTCAAATAAAATATTATGAGATGCTTATGTCCTTCACTTGGAGAACTTGAATAGTGATAATTGTTGAATTCAATGTTCTTACTCGTTGTATCATGCAAAAATTTATCTCAGTATCCAAAATGAACATTGAAGTGCAGAATATTTTAGCTCTTGTTTATATTACTAGCATAGATGAGTACAAGTTACTAGCACTGTATTGCCTTGAAGGATCCTGGCTCCAACAACATACATATTCTTTGCATCAGCAATTCCCGTTATATCATTTGGGGAGCAACTGGAAAGAAATACTAGTAAGTTTTTTTTGTCTTTTTTAATTTTTCTCATGTTTTTACGTATCTTCTTAGATTACCTTTTCTAAGTTGTGCTAATAAATGATCCATCTACTGCAGATGGAACCTTGACAGCAGTGCAAACACTTGCATCAACAGCACTTTGTGGTGTGATCCACTCGATCATTGGTGGACAACCACTTCTCATACTTGGTGTTGCTGAGCCTACAGTATTGATGTACACATTCATGTTCAATTTCGCTAAAAATCGAAAAGATTTGGGGGAGAAGCTATTTTTAGCCTGGACAGGATGGTAATCTCTTTACACTCTTGGTACATGAAATGATTTTATGTTGATTATGGAATTTAACACTTTTATATTTAGGGTGTGCGTATGGACGGCCCTTTTGCTTTTCTTGCTGGCCATCTTGGGTGCATGCTCTATTATTAACCGATTTACACGCTTGGCTGGTGAATTGTTCGGTCTTTTGATTGCTATGCTCTTTATGCAGCAGGCAATTCGTGTGAGTATGAATGAAAATCTTAGTCCTTTTCCCTTTTGTTTACTTTCATTTTCCCCAGAATCCTGATCCTGCAAAAATAAACCAACTGTTATGCATGCACAATTTTCCAAAAAAATTATTAAATGATTGACTTCCCTGAAATTTTTTCAAAACCTTATACTCTTGTAGCTTTAGCTGATAAAAGAATTACTGAATCAATCACCAGGTTCAAGGAATAATTTCTTTGAATTTTCTATCTTTATCACTAAGAGTCCTAATTAATGCCCCTTCCCGTTTGTTTCAAAATTTGTTTCTATTTATGATCCATGTCTATTGGTCTTTCATAAGTTATAAAAATCTTAGTGGTTCTGTGTCTGATAATATAAGGTTCTTTTCAGCCATCTGAACTGTTGAGCAACTCTAAATTTAGTCTAGTTATTTCATAGGGAGTTGTGGAGGAGTTTGGGATTCCAAAGAGAGAAAATCCTAAGGAGACTGCATTTCAACCTTCCTGGCTCTTTGGAAATGGAATGTTTGCATTAGTTCTGTCCTTTGGCCTTCTTCTTACTGCACTGAAGAGCCGTAAAGCTAGATCGTGGCGATATGGAACAGGTTTTACAAACATCTATGATATATTAAATTTCACATCAAGTTAGAATATTTTTTTGAACGATTTTAACCCCACTGCAATTCAAATATTCAATAATACCTTACTTTTTGTTTTTCAATATATAATAAATACTAAAAAAATCCTTGTCATGTATGAGTTCTGTATTATTAATTATCATTTAATTAACATTCACATTAATCTAAGCTCAATGAATCTTCACTTGATGAATCTAGAGTTATTATAAATTAATTTATTTCTATTCATGTATCTAGAAATTTTAATGGGCGTTTAAATTTATGTATTAACAATTAATTCTTATGTACGAAATGTAGTATAAAAAATGTTGCAAATTTGTAGTATTTCATTATCACAAAAATTTTGAATCATAAAAGTAATATATTAAATATCACATTGAGTGAGAATCATGTTTCGACGATTTTAACCCTCCTACAATTTAATTATTTCAATAATACCTTATTTTTTTCGTTTTTTTAATATGTAATAAGTACTACAAAATCCTTATCATGTATGAATTTCGTGTAATTAATTCTCAATTAATTAGCATTCACATTAATCTAGACTCATTATATCTTGATTTGATGAATTTTGATCTACATGAATCTATAGTTATTATAAATGAATTTATTTCTATTCATGTATCTAGGAATTTTAATGAATGTTTAAGTTCATGTATTAGCAATTAATTCTTATATACCAAATATAATATAAAAATATTGCTCATTTGTAGTATTTCATCATCACAAAAAATTTGAATTATAGAATTGAGTTTTGAGAGTACAATTTTTTTCTCTAAATTTTATTTTCTTTAATTCATTTGAGACTTATCAAACCCTCCCAACAAATTGATATCAAATATTACTTTTACAACACTTATAAAGTATTTTCAGAGTAATGTGTAATGTACGTTCAACTTTGACTAGTATATGCAAAAGCTCACACAAAGCACTTACGAGCAGTTGCATGAAACTCTAGTTAGAAACAAGAAAATGCAATTACAAAAGTAAGAAGGAAATAGTTCTAGTTTTCACCAAATTCATAATATGTTTATATCATTTTAATATTCTCGTATTTGATTGTCGTAAGTCAACTTATTTGGTGTGAACTAAACACACTTTCTTTTTTTTCATTTGTATTTACTCAATTTGACGACCGTTGATTGTAATTTGAAGGGTGGCTTCGGGGATTTATTGCTGACTATGGTGTCCCACTGATGGTGCTTGTGTGGACTGCTGTATCTTATATACCGGCTAATGATGTTCCACGAGGGATACCAAGGCGGCTATATAGCCCAAATCCGTGGTCTGTTGGTGCATACTCAAATTGGACGGTCATAAAGGTGTTACTATATCATATTCTCTTAATGCTGGAAAAAGGGTTACTTTTTCTCCTCTTTCTTCTCTGAATTTTCCTTTATTGTTTGTCTAATTGTTGAGTTTTGTGCTTGACTTGACAGGAAATGCTGAACGTGCCTCTACTATATATTATTGGAGCTTTTATCCCCGCCACAATGATCGCCGTCCTTTACTATTTTGATCATAGTGTTGCATCTCAACTTGCCCAGCAAAATGAGTTCAATCTAAAGAAGCCTTCTTCTTATCACTATGACCTTCTTCTATTAGGCTTCTTGGTAAGTTATTTTAACTCAGTTTCAAATTTGGATAAATAACTGAATCTGAGTGTCCTCTAGCATATATATTTAGTACAACAAGCTAGTAACTGCTTATTGCAGCTTTTACTTCTCAATATCACTATAGTGCTCTGTTCTGATCAGGTAATAGTATGTGGCCTTATCGGCATCCCTCCTTCCAATGGAGTTATTCCACAATCTCCTATGCATACAAAAAGTTTGGCTACTCTGAAACATCAGGTGATATGCGTGAAGGCTGGATATGGAGGTTTTGATTGTCATTTGCTACCACCACACACACACACACACACACACACAAAAAGGACACTCGTTCTAGTGATTCTGTTCAAAAAAAGTTTCTTTCTGTATTTGGCCTAGATGATTTTTGCCATTCTTCTAATCAATTCCATTATGATGGCCTTCTTTCACCATGAGTTTCGATCAGAAATTAGATCACCCTTTTCTTTATTGTTTCCTATTGAGAATGATATTATCATTTATTTTCTTCTTTCTCAAACAGCTTTTGCGAAATAAGCTTGTATCGACAGCTCGAAACAGCATGCAGAAAAATGCAAATTTATCTCAGTTATATAGGAGCATGCAAGAAGCTTACAATGGGATGCAGACTCCCCTTGTTTATCGAACTCAACAAGCTCTGGTAATTTCTGATTTAGGACTAAAAATATTAGCATCATGTTGGGCTAAGCTTGTAAGTAAAAAATAAACTTGAAGACTGTAAAGAGGGGAAAAAAAAAGATTTGTACTGAAAATCTAAAAAGAAAAGCAACTTTTAAGGTTGGCCAAACATGCTATACACACGAATATTTTCCTTTTTTGACAGGCTACTAACTTCTGTGTCTGTGTAAACTTGCTTGCTTCTTATTTTTTTGCTTTTATAAGGGTCTGAAGGAGTTGAAAGACTCCACAATCCAACGAGCCTCTAGTAGCGGATACATAGATGCACCAGTCGATGAGGCTGTTTTTGATGTCGATAAGGATATTGATGATCTTTTACCTGTGGAAGTTAAAGAACAACGCCTCAGCAATCTTCTTCAGTCATTAATGTCAGGGAGTTGTGTTGCTGCTATGCCTCTTTTGAAAAAAATTCCGACCTCGGTCCTCTGGGGGTACTTTGCTTTCATGGCAATTGAAAGTTTGCCTGGAAATCAATTGTGGGAGAGATTATTATTGCTTCTTACCGTTCCAACACGAAGATACAAGTACGTAAATTTTCATATTCATGGCTGAAAGATGCGTTTGAACTGAATTTATTAACATTTCAGTTCTGAGATATTTATAATGCTGCAAGAAAAAAGGGTGGCTGGTTCTGATCTCATGCTACATGAACCTAATATCAAACAAATGAGTTTAAGCACAAAAATCAACCCCCCCGCCCCAATATTAATTGCTTTCTTGGGATAAGCTTTTAAGTGCTTCGGGACCAAGGAACGTGTGGTCTAGAAGTAGATAAAAGTTGTGGGTTTTCCAAACATTCTCTAAGATGTCATTGTGATTTATTTGACATGGAGTAAAGGGAGAATCTTTTTTGCTTAGTTTTCTCTTATTTTCCTTTCTTT
The DNA here is from genome assembly GCA_903798395.1 of Fraxinus floribunda. Taxonomy (NCBI): domain Eukaryota; kingdom Viridiplantae; phylum Streptophyta; class Magnoliopsida; order Lamiales; family Oleaceae; genus Fraxinus; species Fraxinus floribunda. Next base: position 7,037 of record CAIGRS010181116.1, on the reverse strand, counting down.
TTGTTATTACTATTTGTTAAACATCTGAAGACCTTCGAGTCTTGAATTTTTTCAGGGTGCTAGAGGATTATCACGCTACCTTTGTGGAGACGGTACCTTTTAAAACAATTGCACTCTTCACCTTGTTTCAAACAACCTACTTGCTCTTGTGCTTTGGCATAACATGGATTCCGATAGCTGGTGTTCTTTTCCCATTGTTGATTATGCTTCTCGTCCCAGTTCGACAGTATTTACTTCCTAAGTTTTTCAAAGGAGCACATTTACAGGACTTAGATGTTGCAGAGTATGAAGAATCCCCTGCTATTACTTACAACTTATCCTTTGAAGTAAGTTGCTATTATTTTTTTTTTCTAAAATTTCTTCTGCTATTACTAACATGGATCTAATTTTTTATTTAAATACCATAATAGGTGGCATGTTTAATTAATAATGAATATTAAACATAATACAGTCTTGGGGCTCGGCCTAACCTCCAGCTAAGAGTGCAGGAAAATGAAATTACCCTCTCCATAGACGGGGGAGTACGATGTAAAAGTAAAAGAAAATGCATTTCATTCGCTCTGGTCGTACTCCTTGTCATCGTGGAACGAGTATAGTTCTTCTATGGCGCGTTGAAGAAACTACACTTTATTAATAGGGTTCTATACAAGGGTGTACCTAGCATTGAAGTTCAGCCCGGACAGACTTTGACCTGTCAACATGAACAATCAACGATAGTAAGGGCAAGGTCGTTTATTAATATTTAAAAATTAATATATATTATTATGTTAACAATAATATCAAATTTAGCAAGTGCCCTAATGGTAAGGATTCCAATAATTTTTAAGGATAGTCACGGGTTCGACTCCTCCCTTCCTATTGCCATTAATTTTAGTAAAAATTGGAGAACTAAAAATATATAAATTGCAAGCTAGGGAATCGATCCAGAAACATCTCATAAGAATTGCAGACTCTAACCGACTCAACTGAAAGAGACGCTTGAAAATGAAATGAAATAACAGTTATATAAGATAAAAATATCTATTGTCAAACAAAAAAAAACAAAAAAAAAAAAAATTCCCGGCGGATCTAGCACGGGTGGCCTCCGGGGCTCTGGGTCCGCCTCTCGTTCTATATTAAATGAATTTGATCATGTTTTCATGTTATAAACTTCATATAAATTTGCAGGATCAAAGTGAACAAGCACAAGTCACCAATATTGATAGTGGTGAGATTCTCGATGCAATCATAACAAGAAGTCGTGGTGAGATACGACAAGCCTGTAGCCCAAAAGTAACAAATTCCATCCAGTCATCACACGAGATAATGAAGTCTGTTTATAGCCCGTGTATGTCTCAAAGGGCATACAGCCCTCGACTGATGGAAATAAAGACCCAAAGAAACAGTACTATATCCAGTGGAAAGGACTAGAACTAGAGCAAATCTTAAGTCCTCGACCATCTTCACTTAGCCAAAGCAGCTGTGGTTCACTTCGACCTGATACCATTTGAACCTATTCTCCTAGTACTCTGTGTTATCGTGGTCACTGGTACTTAGGGGCCATTAGTGCGTTCATAGAGCATTTGTTTGTCTAACTTTTCGACGTAGTATATTTTGCTTGGTCGCGTATTTCTTGTATCAATACACGCAGAAGATTATTTGGCGATAATGCAAATATGTTACTTAAAGCATATCCTTTGTCTTGAGGCTTTTCTTTGTTCTCCCAATTTATTTTTCACAAAAGCTTCAGTAATCATAAGGGCATTGACTTAAATTTTTTGTTGAAGGAACTATGCTGAAATTCCACATCGTGTAAAAGCAAGATGAATCGGCTTTCTTTTTTCTAGTTCCCACCCCCCCCCCCCCCCCCCCCCCTTTTTTTTTTTTTTTTTTTTTTTTTTAGTGTTTTTTTTAAGGGTTGCAGTTTTTTTTTTTTTCCCCCCCCCCCCCCCCCCCCCCCCTTTTTTTTGGGTCCCTTTTTAAGAGGCCATTGAAAATTAGGGTTTATACTTTTAGGCTAACTTATCAGAAATTGAATGGGTGGTTTAGCTTTGCTTCCTACCTAAGTATGTTAATATGAACGTCGAGTTCAAGAAAGAGACAACCTTGCACTCGATGCTATACTGTAAAGAGAAAAACACTTTTTACAAGTATTGAGAAAAAAGAAAACCATGCAAAGAAGCAATTGGTCAGCTAGGTATATCTGGTATGGCAATATAGCTGGTTGTCTAATCTTGTTGTCCTGAAGGATTCAACCTCTAAGTTTGACTGTAAATGAGTGAGTAAGAATAAAGAAGAATGACATAATAAACTTCCAAAGATAGTGGCTCATTTGATAAGCAACCCCAATACCGGAATCCAAATTCTCGTTTGAGCTTTTGATGGATCAAATTGCTCATTTGAGCTTGAACTTCGGGAGAAGGAATATTGCTTTCATATTAAATGCTTACCATGAGGTCTAATTGAAACATTTCAAAGAAAATAACATCGCAATAAAAGTATCGTTGTTAATAAAAACGATATGATAGCATTGGATTCTTTAATAGATGTAGTGATGAGACGAATTAGAGAAAATATTGATGACACATTGAGATCAAAATTTAGTTTATTGTCATGACAACAAGTATTTAGGGATGTGATGTAGACTTTCAATTATGCATTGTGAATAGGAACTTTTTTTTTTTTTTTTTGTTATAGCACCCCTCAAGCTATTGTTAGTAATGGAGGCAAACATTTTTACCTCACTATTGACTAAATATGGAGTGAAGCATCATAAAATTTAGTTTATTGTCATGACAACAAGTATTTAGGGATGTGATGTAGACTTTCAATTATGCATTGTGAATAGGAACTTTTTTTTTTTTTTTTTGATATAGCACAAGGAAAAAGAAATATGTACAGAGGAAATCTTGCCAGATGTTTTGCAGGGAAAAGATATATGTAACAATCATGCTACTTGTACCGATGCGGGCCCGATAGGGGGCCGCCATGTGGCTATCGGTCAAAAAAGTTGTCAAACAATTCGGTACGAATAGATTAATTCTATATGTAAGGAGGAAGTCCTGCCAAATGTTTTACAGGTGCCGTTGGTTATTTTTTTTTTTTTTTTTTTGCCTTTGTCAAATGAAAAATTGCCAAATGTATCTGTAAATAATTTGACACTGCTTTATTTTGTACATGTAGCACTGACAATAGCACAAACATGGGGAATCCACTTTGGCTTCTCCTATTCTTGTCGGATTATCGGATTATGCCAGGTCTAGGCCCTTTCTTTGTAGCTGTATCCTTTGCTTTTATTCCTTAAATTCTTATCTGTAAATTGGCTTTGTTCGCTCGCTAACATGTTGAAAGAAGTGATGTTTAGAATGCTTTACTTTTATCGTAACTTAGCGAGACGTTTGGTGCATTAACTTGAACAAGTTTAAATATATTAGTAATCTAATCTAAACTTAATTCAATTTAACGTTTCAAACATTCCATATAAGTTACTCCACACTTATTCTTCATCGTACATGCTAAAACCAACAAGTATTTTTACATATCGTTACAGGGCCTTTATAGGCAACCCAATGTCATCTAAGACAAGCGTTGTTTAATGCTTGTTCGTAGTTCAGAGTAGGCAACCCAACATCATAAAAATGTGTGTTGTTTTGTAAGTTTATTGACAACAAAAATTCACATAGCATTGTCAGATATTTTTGTTCCTGCTAGCTTTTGTTCATCCACAATAAAGAATAAATCTCTAGAGAGCATCTCTTGTGCGGTCAAGCACAGTCTAAAACTAGTATGATTTTGTAAATTTAGGGTGTGTTACGTAAAGGTTAAAATCGGATTAAAATTGAAAAACTCATCGTTATTGTTGATTTTTATTAGACGAATGAGACCCAATAACGGCTATATTTTCAATTTTAATTGAATTTTAATCGGTACCAAATGGGCTCCTAATAATAGTCGAAGTTGCAAAGCAATACCATATATTTTCACACAATCAAGACTTTGAATTATGCGTTATCAAGAAAATGGCTGATCCAAAAGTAATAAGGTGATGAAGAACACCAATTACAAGGTTAGTCCAGGAGGACTCAAATTTGGTGACAGAATGCATACAAGAAGAGCACTATAAGTTAGTGCAACCTTACAAAGTACTTGTGACCGAATAATTATTATTGTTCTTCCAAAAACTGTTCCCTACATTTTCTTTAAGTCCTTGTTTGAGCCACATTTTCATTTTCATTCTCAATCTTCTACTCATTTTCAACCACATATTCTTCAATAAAATACATATCCCTGTATGAATTCTGTGAACCAACCTGCGTAAATGTAGCAAGGTTCTTTCCATTGATGCATGGTCCCCTCCAAAATTGTACAGTGATATTATCATTAATATACATAAAGAAGTTAGTTTGGTATACATGTTCTATTTAGTACGTTAAACTAGATAAAATATGTATTTCTTCTTTAATTAATTGGAGCATGCATGAAGTGAATATATGATTTTCTTTAACTAGATGGGGCAGAAATCTATACAGTGCAAGGTGAGATTTTTTTTTATTATTATTTTTTTAATCTTCATATAACATTCATAACATATATGTTATGTTGATTACAACACAAAATGTGTTTAATATGTTGGAGCATGACTCAACAGTTGTATGAAGTGAGATACAAGCTTTTATCTGTCTTTGTATAACTTTATGATATATTTAGCACATGTTTGAGCCTCATTTTTGGGGAAGAAATGTAATTTAGAATATTGATCTTTTTTGAAAATGTGGTTAAAAAGTAAGGAAAAGTTTTCAATTTACGTGTAAATTTATATGGGATAATGTGTGATTTAAAATGAGTTTTAAAAAAATGATTTTTTGGAAAAAAAAATGGAGGCCAAACATTTAGAATTTTGTGAAACTTTAAACATCAAGAAATTGAAAACTAATTACTTAATTGACAAGATCATCCATATCAAATCACCAAGAGAATTATTTTGTGCGGAACATACTTTAATTCATTGAGAATGATTTTTTTATTATTGGATTTTGATTTTGGATCTTAAATCTTGAATATCAACTGCAATATCTTCATGTTTGGCTTCTTAATCTTTAATCTTGAATATTACCTCTTTTGGTTCTTGAATTTGGTTTCTTACTCCATAATCTTGATTGTTTTAATTCCTTCTTCTTGATTATATAATATTGTTTGTTCTTGATTGTGAGTTTTGGATCTTTCTCTTCAATATGATTTCTCTTGTATTCTTGTATCGTTAAAATAATGCAAAGAATGAGAATCACATATGAATTGAGTATCATAACCTATTTTATAGTTTCCATATCTATTTGGCCCATCCATCATCAAATACAACTATAATGGATTTGGTCTCTACACATATATAATCTGCCCACATATTTTATTAAGATATCCAAAACTTAATTACTTAGTTCTTTATTGGATAACTTTAATTTTGGACTTAACTTTAAGATAGTTTTTATACAGTGTTCTTAAAAGCGACGACTAGGCGCCTAAGCGCGAAGTTGGAGCAAAATGCATCGCTTCGCGCATTTTTGTGCTTTTTAATTTTTTTTCACGCCTAGTGGAGACTAGCACGCTTTTATGCCTTTTAAACATTTTTTAATGTTTTTTTTTTTTACATTTTTCTACCTTTAGTTATTAAATCATTTTTTCATTGATTTAAAAATTTAAAATAATATTAAAATAAGAAAGCGTTTTTTTATGCTTTTTAACGCCTAGGCTTCGCCTAAGCACGCATAGGCATAAACTCGACCTCCACGTTTCACTACACTTTACGCTTTTAGAACATTGCTTTATACACAATTAATTATATATGTAAGCCCACATAACAAATTAATATTCAACAATTTCTCACTTGGACCACATATGTTGCCTTATAAATATATAACCTTATGAGCTCAAAACTTTTGTTATTATAACCAAAAAATCTCCGAACAATCTTGTCCATCAATTTTGTTAATATAGGATCAAAGCAATCTTCATTTCAATTATCATAATTAAACTCTCAATGGTCACGCATATCCACACAATCAAATACATAGATCAAGTGTGGATATGTAGCATGAAAATTAATTATAATGTCCTCCCAACATGCATATTTCCAACTGATCATACCTTATTTTTTAATGAGATCATACCAAAACCTTAATTAGAGTGCAACAACTGAATGCCTTATTTTTGTAGAAAAATGTGAATATTTATAAGCATAAGATGTGTCTGAATCAGACAATAGCCAAATACAAACTCCTACTAAACTGCCATATCATTAAAAGATATAACACACATATGAACAGTATGCTCATGAAAGACCTTGGATGATAGCCCTTTAGTAAGCGAATCTGCAGTCATGAAGTTTGTTCCAATATGTTCCATAGAAACCTGACCACTCTGAACTATTTCTTTAATAACTAGGAACTTAATGTCTACAAATTTTGACATCATCGAACTCATGTTGGAATACAAGACTGCTATTGCCACAGAACAAATAAAATGGTCTTTCAATTCCATCCTAATGTCCAGCCCGATGACAAAATTATACGGTCATATTCCATGACCAAAATCAGAATATCTGATGATCTCCAATTGGTCTAATTCCCATATGTGATTATATAATCCTTAGTTCTTTATATATACCGAAAACTCGTGGCTACTTTCAAAATATCCGTCACAAAGTTATTTAAATATTTGCCCAACATTTCGATAATGAATGTTATATCCAGATGTATGCAAACTTAAGTATACATTAAACTCCTAACTGTTGAAGCGCGTGAAATTTTCTGTATTTCATTTTCTTTAAATTTATTCTTGGGGCATTTATTGAAACTAAACTTGTCTCCTTAGTAAAAGTTGTTGGGAACCTACTTAGTCATGCACAGCGAAAATAAATGCAATTTTAATTCCCAAACAATGATTTACATTGTGTTTAGATAGAAACTGTGATTAGAATTGTACTTTAGATGAATTTTACAAACTCTTTTGTTGATTCACGAACTCCAATGATCACAATCTGCAATCCAAACTGTCCAATTGTTCAG
>CAIGRS010181111.1:0-12843 GCA_903798395.1 Fraxinus floribunda | reverse complement strand
AGACGGTTTCGACAGTCAAGGGACACCGAAGAAGTATAAAGTAAAGTAAATAGGCAGCGATAAAGACCCCGAATCAAAAACTCTCAACAGAGATTATGTAATTTTCAATTTCTTAGTTTAACTTCAAATTCCTTCTTGGTTACTCGTGTGCTTGCGCCCCTTGGAGGTGTCGTGTCTTGTTTCCATTGTAAATCTTCATCGAATTAATACACCCACTTTTGGGACTTTGTCTCAAGAGGTTTGTCCCTTNGTTCAAATCCAAGATTTCGAAGATCACATATTTGATCAATGTCTCTACGTAAATGCCCAAATACATATCATACGTTCTTAACAAAAAATGGATAATGCTTGTGGTACATCACGAGGTACATCGGGGATTACACCCCTCTCACATGGGGAGTGGGACCCATTGAAATAAAAAAATATTATTTCAATGGGTCCCACCCCCATGTGAGGGGGTGTGGTCCCTAATGTACACCATTTTGATGTACAAGTGGAAATTTCCATGCAATAATCGAACTCAAAATTGTACATATTTTATTGAATACAATATGCGATTGAATTATTTATCATAGTAATTGGAAGTTTACGCGTTAAATGATTCTATTTATGACTTCCGTATCATCAAATGAGAGATTGAAAATGAATTTTGTTGTGCTTATAGAAGTTGAAATTTTGGTGAGCATCAAATGATCGTCATGCAGCATAAATTGACCTTATTTATGTTCAAGAAAAAAATAAAACCAAAGTTCTAACCTGTATGTTTGGTCGTCGGGGCTAATTTAGTTATTTCAACTTTTTGCTCTTTTTTGAATCACTCGTATAAGTACTTCAACATTCTGAAGTTTGCCAACACGCTTTGTAACCCAACTTTTGTAACTTAATTTTGTACAAATAGCTTCATTGAAAAATCAAAGGCTTGAAAGCTTAAATAGTACTCAAACTTTGCACTGTCTTTCTGTTTAGCAACCTGAACTTTCAATTGTTTCAAAACAGTCACCCATATTTATATTTTGTTTTATGTTCATCCCTAGCTCCACTTCATAAAACTAAATTAACGTATTTCGAGATCGTGGCACTTAACTTTTCTCTTTTACCAATACACTTTTCAAGCTCAAGTTTCCTTGGAAAAATAGCAACGCCTTTTCTCAACTGAATCCCAACTTTTTAAAATGAGCATTCATTGTGCCATTTAATTTTAGTAGCACTTAAGTCCTCTATAGACCAATTCGTGCGAGCCGTTCCCTGCTCGGCTCGCTCCCGTCCCCACTCAACACCTCTAGGTGATGGAAAATTGGAGATATATTTGGAGTATTTCGCGTGTACATCAATATTATTGACTGCTTCGATGAGTTTCACTTATGTGTCGACGAATTTATGTAAACTAGGAGATTATAATAGATTCAACGTGTAAAACTTTGTCGATTTTATAATATCAATCGGAGTACACATTTCATTCTATACATGTATCGGAAAAAACAAATATGAATTAGTTCAATATGAACAACAATTACTATTTTGTTTAGTGGCTGATACTTCATTAATGTAAATGATCTCCTTTTTCCCTTGAAGTGTTGGATTAGTTGCTTCCTTCGTCTTATTTTGAAGACTTTTTTGACTGGCAATTTCAAATATTCTACCAACCATTTGAAGAAATGCCTCTTCCACGTTCACATTTTCTCTAGCAGATGTTTCCATAAAGAACAAATTTTCCTTCTGAGCCAAGCTCTGTCCCTCTTCTACATTAACTTCTCTAGAGTGACTCAAATCAGATTTGTTGCCCAAAAGAACAATAACCATGTCGGGGCTAGCAAATTCACGTAGCTCGTGCAACCATTTCTTCAAATTCTCGAATGTTGGCCTCCTAGTTGTGTCGTAGACTAGTAAGGCACCTAGAGCTCCACGGTAATATGAACTTGTAATGGCTCTAAATCTGCACAAAATATCGATTTTCGTAGTATTATTCCCACTTGTTCACCTACCATATGGGCAGGCTCGAATATCTAAACTGGGCCACGTGGACCACTCATAACCCGTATTTCAACATATACATTAAAAGGGATGGTTTGGTAACATAAACCATTGAATGGATCATGAAGTAGTCCTTAAAACTCCCTTCACAAATGAATTCCTCAATTTTCAATAAATCTAACTTTTATTTTTGTATGATCTAAGTTCCGCGGACACACTCGCTATATGTAGCGATTAATCGAACACGAATGACCCCAAATTTATTGACTTTGTTTATTGTAACTTAGACATGATGAGAAAAATATGCGAAGTGAGAAAGAAAGAGGAAGATATAACCTTTCTTGGCCAGCAGTATCCCAAATCTGAGCCTTGATGATCTTATCCCCCATCTGAATATTCCGATAAGCGAATTCAACTCCGATGGTTGGCTTGGAGTCTAAATGAAATTCATTTCTAGCAAATCTCGAAAGAAGATTGGACTTCCCAACTGCTGAATCCCCAATAAGAACAGCCTTGAACAGATAATCACACTCTTCTTCAAATGAATTTGCCATATGCACAAATTGAATAGTTTACAGAAGTTGAATTTGAAAGATACAAGGAACAATATGAGTACCATAGGCATGGCTTCATGTAATAATTAGCTATATATAAATGATAAAGCAGTTTCATGAGAACTCCTTCTGAGTCCATGTGATAAGGACAAAGATATTATGGTATTTTCTAATTAATTGAAGGGGAAATTGCACCATTGATCTTTAATCTATTACTCTAGTATCTTTGGTCCCCAACCTTGAAATTGTAGCAATTTTGCCATCAACGTTTTATTATAGCTAACAATCTGTCTCTATTGATGGAACGTGAATCATCACGTGGACCTCATATGTCTAAATTTTTAAAGATAGGTTTGCGTGATTGGTGAATGAAGTGAATCTGGTGACAATTAGAGGCTTGTGGATGGAGCTTGAACATGAAAACTTTGGATACAATACTTGTAGGATGGAAAGATTAAGAATCCAAAATCATATCTTTTGTGTTGCAGCAATAACAGAATGTAACCGTTTGATTTTCACCGATCGATATTTCTGGTTCAGATGAAAATGGCTAAGGAATTAGCATTATGAAAATTAAAACTTCTTTTCATAAATTTGCGAAAATACGTAAGCTGTTTGACAGTTTTCGTAGTGGAGTCTGGTAGTCAATTATCATTGTAAGTTTAGGAACCAATTTGTTAATTTTTAAAGATTGAACAAAACTTGCTTCCAAAACAATAGGTTGAGTACCAATTGTGTAGTTTAGTAATAAATAAATATGGAAAGCCCACTTGAGTTCTGGATGACCCCATTTTGTTAAATTAGATTGAGCATATCACAATTTTCCTAAAAACCCACTCTAATTTCTCCATATGTCAACTTAGCATTTGACATTTGTTTAACCATTTCCTTAACTGTATGGTGACCCAACAGTAAGCTTATTAAAGGCTAATGTCGGGTCAATTATTAGTAATTATAGGTACGATCATGCTACATGTACTCTCTGTATTACATATTTCCTTACATTATTTCACGTAACAATATTTACATTCTTAATTTTAAATTCAACCATCACATTACTTCACAGATTTTCTCCACACAAAAAAAATGTCAACCATGTCATAAGGAGAAATGTACATGTAGCAATATTCTGATATAGGTATGCAATAAAGTAATAAATGGATATATATAATTGTTCCTTTTGGAAAGTTAGTATCAAAATATGATACGTTAGGTGGTTCAATGGGCCTATGCCACCAAGTCCCACGTGTTTGGTAATGAAATTCAAAATATTTCTCGGCGATCATTTTCTCTTCTTTAAAATCAAATCCCATAAGAAGCGGACGAATCAACTGTCGATTCGGTTGGAAAAAACACGAACTTGTTAAAAGTTCGATTCGATTGCAGGTAAATAATTATATAACTAAAATCCATAAAAGAGTATAAAATTATTCATCCGCACAAATGTACTTGACCGGCTCAATCGGTTCCTTTTCTATGTATAAGATGTTTTTATTTTTTTGCGCTTTTCGACAATTGGTTCAACTCCAATACGACCATTTATTCTTTAACCTTAAAGCCTCATTTCGAATAGCGATAACGTTTTGTCTTGTAGGAGCCTATTTTCTTTGACTTGATTAAGCTTGTCTTACTTGACTCAGCATTTAGAGCATCGCTTTCATATGAATAGGGTCATTGATTCAAATTCAACAGTAAGTAATTGGCACATGACATGACATCAAGTACAAACTGACGGCAAGGATTCATGATCAAAGCATCGATTGCTTCCACCCGTGGCCTTCTTCGACTTCCTTTACACCTTAGCCCTTGTCTAAGTCCATTTTGGAGAAAAGTGTATTTTGAAACGGTTATTTTTTTGGAGAATGTGAGGATAAAAAATAAGAAAAAGTTTTTTAATTTACGTGAAAATGTATTTTGATAAAATTGAACTCAATCAAGGAATCCCACCTCTTCCATAAGTGGGTGGAGACTAGAAGGGTCGAAAACCCGGAAGGAAAACCTGTCACCGCACCACACAATTCTTTCTTGAAGCGCTCTCTCAAACGTTTCCACGACTTCCCAATCAATACTCATGTTGATTTTTAAAAAAATTGCTTAAAACTTGTCAGTGTATGTTGAATTGAAGATGAAACTCACTTTTTCTCGTCTTCAATTAATTTTATTTATATTAGAACATCTCCAAGAAGTTCCTGTTTGACTCACATTATTTTTTTCATTTTCATTCTTCTACTCATTTTCAATCACACATTTTTCAATAAAATAATATTTTTCATCACACCAATGAATTTTCCTTCTTTTTCAACCACGTATTCATCATCACATCACTTCAAAAAAATGCATTCTCTCATTTTAATATGCACCAAACACATGAAATGCTCCATTTTAAAGAGTCAGCATTTAAAATAACACTCTAAAAGACTCTTTAAATTAATATTTTAATTTAGAGAATGGGTTTGACTCTACAAATTTGAGAGTCAAATTCAATATCTATAATTAAATGCATTCAAAGTGTTTCAGTTTTCAATGGAGAAAAACAATAAAATAATCTAAAGTAAAACCAGTTAAAATAAAAAATAAAGAAAAATAATAATAAATATTTTTTTGGGGTAGTAAAATTAAATGTTAAATATAAAAAGATTGTTTGAATACTTCAAAATTTTATTTCTCTAAATTTATAGATACTATCGAAATAATAAAATATGTCATTTAAAAATAGAGAGTCTCTTAAAAATATTAACATGGACTAAAGACATATTTCATTTCATTACCTTACAACCACCTGACATTTTTTTTTTAAAGGAAAAGCTATTAGCTGGTTTGTAACTAGTATTTAGGCGGTCGAGCCTGAGTCTTCATCCCCACAGTCAGTCGACAGTGTGATTGAAATTGCAGAGTTAAAATTGGTGAAATTGTCTATCTTGTGGTGGGATTGGGCCGACTAGATGAGCGTGAGACACGGCCTTAATTACTGGGCCAACAATTACAGTTCACGTACATGGAGAAAATATGATGGTGAAATGAAAGTATTGATTTTTGTTAAATTTTACAATTACAACTTCAACTTGCGCTTGAAGAAGAATCCAACAATTACAATTCATGTAATTTTTGATAAATTACCTTATATGCAATATTTTATGTGTGTGAAATTCGTTTGCAAGCTACAAGGTATATAATTTTCTACAGAATAATTTAAGAAGGGTGATGGTACGTGTACCTAAAGACTTACCTAATTTTTTACCGACTTGACACGTGGTTGCCCCTAGTATAATTTAAGAAGGGTGATGCTACGTGTACCTAAGGACTTACCTAATTTTTTATCGACTTAACACGTGGTTGCCCCTAGTATAATTTAAGAAGGGTGATGTTACGTGTACCTAAGGACTTACATAATTGTTTACCGACTTGACACGTGGTTGCCCCCCTATTGGCCAATAGGGGGCAACCACGTGTCAAGCTGGTAAAAAATTAGGTAAGTCCTTAGGTTGAAATAGATTTTTCCATTTAAGAATCCATAAACTTATAGTTACAGTAACTATAAAAATTGTTACTCATATTTTTTTTCGTGTAATTTATTGAAATTGCAACTCACACTTTTTTTAAAAAAAAATAGTGGATGTCCTGACCAACTTGCGCGCACCTCGACTAAATCTACGGGATCCTAAAATTTACAGTCGAGCACTCACATCAGTGTCCTGAGGGGACTCAAACTAGTAATCATTGTGGAGCAAATTCAAGGTGTGACGAATTAAGCAACCCCTCCGGATTTGTAACTTAAAATGTTAAGTTTTATTATAAGATACGTAAATTTTATAAAACTATGCACCATACAAAATGTTAAGCAACCCCTCCGGGCGTTTACACGCTCGGTTACTCGGCCCCACTGCCCCCCTCATAATAGGAGGGGCAGAATTATTATATTTGCACGGGACCCACTATGGGCCCCTCACACCTGAAGTGTAACACTTCGGGTACCTTTAGCAAAATTCTTTGTAATAATGATTTTTTGGAATTACAACATAACAAGAAATTATGGGAAAATCTTATTTTTATTTATACAGCCAAAGTACTAGGCCAAATTATCACTTTCGAACATGGCTAAAGTCTCCGTTAATTGTGCTTTGGCTGGTTGTTACTATTATTAGTCATCATCTTCTTAAACTCTGCAAAGTTGACGTAACCGTCGCCGTCGGAGTCGACGGACTTGATCATCCTGGCACAATCCTTAACAGTACGACGCTCACCTAGACGCGTTAGCATCACGTGTAACTCAGAAGCAGAAATCAAGCCGTTGTGATTCTGATCATAGAGCTCGAAAGCTTCCTTGAGCTCTTTCTCGCCGCCGTCTCCAGTAGAGGCGAATGGATCGGTCTCGCCTTTACAGAAGGTGGCGAACTCGTGGAGATTAATGAAGCCGTCCTTGTCAGTATCCATCTCCTTCATCATGTGGCCGACCTCCTCAGCAGTGGTGTCCGCTGTTATGGATTTCATTACGCCGCTGAACTCTTCGGCGGAGATCTTGCCGTCGCCGTTGGAGTCGAAGCGGTTGAAAGTCTTTTCTACCTCTTCCGTGTCTTCGAGGTACATGGAGCCGGAGGGTTCTGAATTCAGAGGTGGAATTGCTTCCATTGCTTGAGATTTTCTATCCTTCCTGAACTTTCTGTGATTCGTCAACTGATGAATGTGAAAAACAGAGGAGAGGAGATTGAAATGTATAGAGAAGAGAAAACGTGTGAGAAGAAGATAACGACGGGTATAATTTCCATCACATCGGTGTGTGTAAAAAGTAGGTTAAATTGTGACCGCTGTCCCAAACTTTAATTCTTTAGCATTTCTTCCTATACCTTTAATTCCTTGGCGTTCTTATCTATAATCTTTCATTGATATTCATCTGTACTGAGGTTAAGAATCAGTCTATGTGGCAATTAAATGATATTAAATGATATATTCATTTAAATGCAAAATCAAATAACTCATTTAGTTCAACTTAAAAAGTACGGTCACATAAACTGCTTATATATCACTAGTGGTGCTAGATAGCATTATTTTCCATAAAATTTGCGGCTGTGATCTACATTAGACAATACAAAAAGGAAAAATTCAAAATCATAAAGAACAAATATTCAGCCCCAAAATCCCACTCTACTCAAACCCTCATACACTGTCCTGTCAAGTCAAGTCAAGTCCTCGCTCTACCACATACCCTTGCCATAGCTACTGACACCACCAGTCCATGACAAAAAAAAGATTTCTTTCGAAAAAAATCTTGCTAAAGTCGTGCAAAACAAAGAAATGGAGAATGACATGAAAAAATGCCACATACTACCAGTTTGTGTCATGAGTTTATTTGTTTGTTCACAAGGTTCTACCACCTCCAATCGTGGGTTTGCTTGTAATGCAGGAGATTAATATTTGGGTTTTGATTATGCTGATTCCTTGCTTAATTAAGTTAATGATTTTTAGAGGAGAATAATATCATAGAGCCAATGAATATTGGTACCTATTAATTTGAAAACTTAAGTTGTCACCAATACTAGCACATGAGAAGTGGACAAATTCAAATAGCATCACAAATTATATTTTTGAATCTTGGAATGCAATAGTGTAAATTTGGTGGCAACGAAGACTATAGTGGCGATGGCGGCGACGACGACATTGATTTTATGGAGATGATGACAAGTGTGTAGTTGGGATGGTAAAAGGATTTTGGAAAGATGACCTGAATTTTTTTTCTTTTATTATTCTTAGATATTTTATCACTCTTTCGTTTATTTACTGTCTACTTAAATCAAGGATAATCTTGTCTTTTTCTACATCTTTAACGTAGTAATTTTTTTACTAAAAGTAAAAGTGTTAAAAAGGACCATAACTACTAATATATGAAAGGTCTGAGACTATAAGTAAAAAAGGGCTAAAGACTGAGGACACTGGCTGCAACATACACTAAAAAATTACCTATATAATGAAAGGGAATACTTCACTTTTCTTATTGCGTATGTCGTCTTGTCTTTGATAAAGTGAAATGTGCCATACTATCATTATATAATTTTATTTGAGAATATCTTTAGATTTTGTGAATATATAGGAAAATTTCGAAAAAAATAAAATAAAATTATAACACACAGTCCTTGTTAAATTTTAATTTTTTAAAAATCACTTTTCTCTACCCTCATTTTCAACAACATAAATTTTAATTTTTTAAAAATCACTTTTCTCTACCCTCATTTTCAACAACATATTTTTCACACAAATCACTTCAAGTTTACTCATATTTTTTTTTTCTTTTTAACCACATATTTACAACCAAAAAAAAAAAATCAATTTTCATGAAATACGTGGATTTTGATAAAAGTTAATTAACATGACGATTACGTGAGAGTCGAACTATTCAAGATCCATCTGACAAATATTCAGCGTTTATTATTATTTCTTGTGGAAGAACTTTCTTGAAAACTACTTTAATTATAAATGAGCTTTTTTTTTTCAAAAAAACTTTTAGAGGAAATTATGTTGAATCAATTTTCTTTACAATTTTTTTAATTAAAAAAATCACTTTTACAAATTAAATCATGTAGGTCTAAATTTTATTTTATTTTTTACTTTTCAAAATTAAGTCCCTGTTTGGACCACATTTTTTTTTCATTATCATTCTTCTACTCATTTTCAACCACACATTCTCCAATAAAATAATATTTTCCATCATTTTCAATAATTTTTCTTTCTTTCTCAACCACATATTTCTCATCACATTACTTCAAAAAAATGCATTCTCTCATTTTAATGTGCACCAAACACACTCTAAAACTGAGAATTGATGTTTCAAGTATGAGAATGTCAGTCTTTTGCACTAAAATGCCAAATGCAACTCTGCTGACTAAGTTTACTCCAGTTTGCTTCCTTTCACCCCACAATGCATAAGGAGCATTTATATGGATTGCTATTGAGGTACTCAGAAACACAAAAAAGGGGGGTGAAAATTACATACAGAGATAAGAGTAGTTTTGAACTAACAAGCCACTTGTACTCCTATCGTGAAAAAGACATTTTCTACAGAGCAGAAATTGTGAATGCAAAGATTTGGAAACATTAGGATAAGGATATAATGATCAAATGAGTAATTGGGAAGTAATTATCTGTAGCAAAATATGAATATGATAATTGTATACTATCACGTCTGCATCTGAGGCATTGCCACTATCACCAATACAATTTCTATTTTCAATGTTATATTAGAATCAATATACAAACCTCATATGTATTTACCTTGCCTATAATAGCTTAGTGCTCAGAAACACCCCTCAATTGTCCCTCAACTTAAAAAGACAGAAACCATGGCACAAGGTACCATCAACCATAACCAATAGAAATGGACTATACAGAATCTTTCACTGCCCCCATCATCCCAAAAGCATGCAATTGAACACAATGCATCACCATATTCATCTATCCTAAATAGCACTTAAATTGTGGAAGAACCCAAATTTTACGACTCTCGTGTCATCAGATACCAAATAATAATAATTAATTAATTAAATTAAATTAAAGTGATCAGGGCGTCGTTATATACCTCAAACAAAATGAATCATCAGAACAATAACAAATACTGCAAAAATATTCAATCACCTAATGTGAGAATTAGGAGAAAAATTGAATAAATACTTCAGAACAACAAGGTGGAATACAATATGAAGCTCGAGGATATGTCTACAACAAGAAGATCAAAGCCTAACAGATTAGTGAAGTTGATTAGAGGTGAGTCATGGCCCCTTATTAAGAACATAACGTATTTCTTTAATTGAATGAGGATCGTTCTGGGATTGTGTTCCATCCAAGAGGAATTTCAATGGCCGAATTATAAAATAATTATAACAAGTATATGATAGAAATAATGAATGATCATATGCTCAAGTGTCTTGGAATGCTAATATGTATTACAAGAGATTAATATTTATTCAAAGACAGAAAAAATAAAGAAGAGCAAAGACAGAAATAAGTAATACCTGAAAGTGCAAACTATTCAAGCAATGAGAAATTTGATGAAACAATGGAACAATGCATAGTTGGAATTCTGGTGGCTGGGTCACTTCTAAAACTTCCTCCAGCTCATTAAGAAACAAAACTTCCTTCAAGCTATTAGTAACTGGCCAGTACTTCAAAAGTCCCCGGATAACAGTATCAGCAAGCTTGCAGTCTTTCTCTAAAAATTGTGTAATACAATAAGATAACTGCTGGTGGTACATTGACAAATTTTTCGGTTTGTGCAGGGGAATTAATGTCCGTACTAAAAAGAGTTTATGTTCTTCTTTCAGTGGCAAAGCGAATCCATTAATTATACTGCCAACCACCTCAAGAAACTCAGCAATGCCATAATGCTTTTCGTTCTCAAAAATAAAACAATAAAATATGTTGTTGATAGCTTTTCGGATAAAGGGTCGATGTACCATAAACTTCCCATAGATGCGATGAAGTATGGTTTTCAAGTATTCCCTCTCTCTGGGATCTTCAGAGTCAAAAAGATCTAGCAATTTGAGGACAAAGGAATGATCGAGGTATTTTTTAGCTATCTTTGCATCAGTTTCTGGTGATGCAATGAACCTTAGCAAAAATTCATATACAATTTGCAAATGAGTCCATGCCGGATCCATTGCAGGATCTTCCTCTTCCAAATCGACACCGTCTACAAACTTGTTCTCCTGTGGCTGAGTAAATTCCCTAAAAATATTAGCGGACACCATCTTGATAACTTCTTGCATTACGGTTTCTGAGATTTTCACATTTGCAGAAGTTAAATATTCCACTAGCTCTAACAATGTCTGTCGTTTGATCTCTTTTTCTTTAAGGTTCCTTGTAGGATCAGTGAAGTCGAATAGATTGCAACAAATCTTCAGTTTTTTTATAAACAAATTCTGCTTCTCAGAACTGGGAACATCCCTAAAACTTGGCAATGCTTCGAATGAAGCAGAAACTGAGTTTCCATTTACCGTAAAATTCTTATCTCGAAGAAAGTTACCTTCTGAATTATTCCCAACGCTCATAGCAGAAAAAGGGGCTGAAATAACCCCATCAACAGCACTACTCAATCTTTTACTTCCTCCTTCACTTCTCTTTGAATTAGTAGAAGAATTTGAGGAGGAGCTCGAGTCTCCAGCCGATTTCATATTCTTCTTGGGAATCTTACTAAGTATTTGTTTGATCATAGTTAGTTTAAATCACCAAATTCACCCCTCAAAATCTCTCAAAAGATTGTATCAAATTCAAAGAACAAGCAAATCTTATCAAAGTCTGCGAAGAAAACCTCTATTTCTTACAACATCTGCCTACAGACCAATCTGCAAAAATCATCAAAATGGGATAATTAAAGTTGCAAAATAAGAATGCTTGGAACTCACCAAGAATCTGAATATATGTCAATCCTCCTGGAGGAAAAAATAAACTTCCACTAGCTTTACCCTCTCAAAGAAGAGGTCAAAGGCTCATTTATCCACAAAAGAAAACAGTGGCAATCAAGAAGATTTCTATAAAGGAATACCTCATATACAGAAACCCAAGAATCCCACTAATATTTCAATCAAAATCCGTGTGCTTCATCATGCCCATGTCGAAATACCCCACTTTTCACCAAAATCAAAGCATAAAGTTTGAATCTTTTGACTTGAAACTCAAAACCCCATTATTGTAAAGCCACCAGTGAAAGCCACAAATAGAAAACGATCGATTATTCAACTACAATGATAATAAAAATAATAATAAACTATAAATAAGTATCTCCACGCCCTTAATTAAGCTTAAAAAGAAAGATTTAGACAAAAATAAAATAAAGTATAGCGTAATGAAAAGGAAAGCTTTCCGCAAAAATAATACGCCTGCAGGACCTGTACCAATGTAAAATTACTTACTGTAGAAGAATCAAGGCTCGTGTTTGACTCATTTCTCTGAAATTATTTTTTCTCAACACTTGTTGCTCCAGTTTAGGAAAAATTAGCTTCCATTTTATTGTGATTATTGTAGAATGAGAATAAAAAATTGAGTTGGGCTCCACAAAATAGAAATTCAAAATTGATACATATGGATAACGATCATATTTTTTATTTTTATGGATGAAAAATGAGAAACAAAAAGAAGCAAATTTTACTTTGAATTAACATTTTAATTTAGAGAGATGCATTCAAAAAGTTTCAATTTTCATCGTAGGAAAACAATATAATAATCTAAAGAAAAGTTAGTTAAAATAAAAAATTATTGGAGGGTTACCAGGTGGGCCCGGCAACCCTCCAATAAGGGCCAAACATGTGGCCATTATGTCAAATATTATAGGTATTAT
>CAIGRS010181088.1:0-10012 GCA_903798395.1 Fraxinus floribunda | reverse complement strand
GTGTAACAGCTGTGTTTTCAACCTTTCATTTGAGCATGTCCCCAACCTTTTATCAGTCTGTCGTATTCTCATACAAAATCTTATTAAAATTAGTAAATATAAAATAGACAATAGGCATCACTTCTGGCCCGAGTCCTCTGCTCTACTGGTCAGTCTTTGAAAGTAACTATAAAGCCGTAGATAAGTAACAATAAATTGTTTGAGATCCCATGTAACCATGCCTCTACTACAATTTGGAGAGAGTTATTCATAGCACTCGTGACAGTACGAAATCTACACTGAGGCAATTCTAGCAATACAAGATGGGAAATTTTAGTTCATTTTCCCCCCTTGTCAATTTTACATGCTAACTTTTCTGTTTGCAAGGATTGAAGAACGTTCGACTTGCATTGGAAATGTCACCACTCATCCTCAAGGGTAGCGCGGTGAAAACACAGAACAGTGCAGACAAATATAAAGAATGATGTAAATTCAATGAACATAGCTCCTGTGCCAATCAAACCAGCATGCCGCAGGATAATGGGAATGGCTATGCTCCCTACAGCAGATGCCCCTGTCAAGAACTTGGCACCGTTGATCCAGCTGCAACAGAACAAACTTGCACCAAAAGTGTTAAATTTGCCAAAACTTAGAAAAGAATTTTGAGGGGTGGAGACAATACGGGAAACATTAGTAGCCTCTTGGTGTTGNTAGCTCCTGTGCCAATCAAACCAGCATGCCGCAGGATAATGGGAATGGCTATGCTCCCTACAGCAGATGCTCCTGTTAAGAACTTGGCACCGTTGATCCAGCTGCAACAGAAGAAAATTGCACCAAAAGTGTTAAATTTGCCAAAACTTAGAAAAGAATTTTGAGGGGTGGAGACAATACGGGAAACATTAGTAGCCTCTTGGTGTTGTTGCAGCTAACGACAGACATGAAGTATTTATTGGGACAATCATATCAGGATAATATCTTAGTAACATGTATAATAACATTAACTTAGAAATGTCATCAGGTCACTTCAGCACAAGAGAAGCATAACTCACCTACTTCTGGCAAGGCTTCAAAGCTTATTCCCCAATACAAAATAGCACAACAAAGGCACAAATCAAGCAAGTCAAAATGATCTTATGGGCCAAGTACACATACTAGTTTTCATGTGTTCTGATGTCGTTTCACTATACATTGATTGCACTAAGAGCCATTCTAGCTCTAGCAATTGCAACAACAGAAAAAGGCACACCAGAATTTTAAGCCTGTGAATACAATTCTAATTTGCGTGAGTGCCTAAGTTAATTACAAGCAGAATTGTAATTGTACTCAAACAAAGCCTTATCCCATGCACATAATTAATGATTAATGCAACAAAAATTCTATTCAACTTTCATCATGCAGTTTGTTTGATCCTTGAGTTTAGAAAAATTACAAGCTTGTCTCGTAGTTGCAAAAATTGTCAAATTAGCCCCGCATTTACATTTGGTCACAATTTTCATGTCCATGTTCATGTTAACACGCAGTCACTAACTAAATGACATTTTCACAACACGGTTGATCATCAAACCTTCGTAACAGAGACTGAAGTTACCAAAATACCTTCATACACAAAATTTAGAAAGATGCTAAAGGCAAAAATTGAAATATATTAAGATATGTAAGCAGAATGAGGAAGGAAGTTCTTAAACCAGCCTGCCATTCCACCTGGCCGCTCCTCCCCCCGCAATCAAACCTCCATCCATTTTTGTATCCACCAAATTTAACTAGTGAGGAAAAAAAACATTGTGAGAGAAAGAGAGAGAGTGCCATAGCCACCAATATTTGGCCCAAATTACTACCACCATGTGTACTTGATACAGCAACCATAATATGTATGGGGAAAAGGGATGGTTGACATGAATCCACCCATGCTCATTACTATTCACTAGACAGCACCAACCCCCAAAATCCATGTTATCATCACTACCTGCAATCCAACACTCCATGTTCAACTAGAGGTGTAAAATGGGGCCTTGAAGAGGCGGCATCTGCACAGCTGCGCCACACCTTGTTGCTGTTTTTAATTTTATTTATTTATTTATTTTAAAGCAGCTTAGCATTGCCCAGGTTTCTAGAGGGACCAGCCAATTCATGCCAAACAAGGACTGAGCTGCCAAAGGCCTGGGCGTTCAAGCTCATTTTACCCATCTACTTGCAACACCAATGCCACCCACCTCCAAAACCAAACCATAACAGTCAGAACCCGAGCCACCATCTAAGACTCATCATCTCCCAATGCCAAGTAACCACAACAACCCATCCTCAATTTCATCAACATTTTTATTTATGTTTTGATCTGAAATGAAATCCTCAACAGCCACAACATCGCAGCATTTACAATGCTCATTATTCTCTACTGTTGGGACTGATGGTTCAATTTAACTTTTTTAGGATGGCTGGAAGGGGAAAATGGAGGTAATGGGGAAGAGGGGTCTTGACCAATTGATCAAATCCTTCTTCATTTCTTTAGTTCTTCTCCTATTTCCTTTTAGACCATCGATTTGAAATTGATCGTGAGATAATACTTAGTGACAACATGGGGCTTCATTGTGCTGGCTTAAAATCAACACCGTGCAATTTTTCCAGCCAATGGAAGTGTGTGAAAAGTCAATCTCAATGGATTTCAATTTGACAGATTTTGGATCCCCAAAGACTCGTTCGCGGACTAAAATAAAATTAACCCGCATATAACAATGAGAACCCCACACGATACGAGCAACACAAATATCGTTTTTGAAATGACCTTACAATCAAAGAGAAGTTCAAGAGAGTTGCATTCCTATCTGGGGAGCTTGTTTTAGCTCATATTCTAATTAAAATTCATAAAAAATTTATCAAAATATTGTATCAATACAACTAAATAATATCAGCCACATGTTACTGTATAATACTTACATCTTCATTGACACTGTTAATCAGCCCCTACGTCTGTCTACAGACAACTTAAGTTCACAGGCATGCAATGGGAGGTTTGAAATAAAACATAGAGCAACTATAAATAATGGTCCAAAACATTAGGTTGACAAAACGAACATGATGTCAAACGTACCAAGAACGTATTTCTAATGGATAATTTCAAAATGCAATCTTGAACAATGTAATTGAATACGGAAAAAGGTAAGGAAGTTCCTGAAATGCCTGATTGAATACTCACCCCCCACCATCTCGACTGACTAGAAACTGAGTTGACCCACCACCAAAGAATAAACAAGGCATTGGCACAAGAACATACATAAGAGCTGTGAGAACAATATTTTTGTTAGTGAGGTCAGACATTCACACATTCTAATGTAACCTCAGTCTAAAAATACATAAATGTTCACACAAACCTGATAACATTGGCCACCAGTTGCTATATATGGCACAAGCCTGCAATCAATAATTAGAGAATAAAACCATTAAAAATGCACCACCAGAACAAGGATGCAAGTGCCCACAAGAATAAAAAAACGAAAATCCAAACATATTTGTGCCAAAAAAGCGGAAAGAAAGGCTTTGGAAAAGTAAAAACCCTTGGACATGTAAAGAATAGATATAATTTTTATAAAATGATATAACTTCATCCAGGCTTTTGTTTCCTAGCAATGACCATGCGTATATTATTAGTTGTGAGTCAAAATTTATTAGATCTTCGAATGATTGAAGGACGTTAAGTCGTTAACAACCGTATGCTCCTATTTACTACATATCAAAATGTTATTGAGCAACTAAAAATAAGCTTATCAAATATAATACTCAAGCTAGATTTAACAAAAATAAGTTTGGTTCCTTCCAATCTAAGGTACAAGCCATCTGTTTCTTGATAGCACATTACTTAACTCCGATTTTCAAATCTGCAAGCCGTATGCGGTGAGAATCGCACGGTATGGGTATGAAATATGATGTGGGTCCTTCAATTTTCAAGCGAGTATGGAAATTGTAATTAATTATGTCATTTCTGACTTTTATTTTAATTTGTTCTTTTGTCATTCAAATTTATGTTTTTTTGGCGTTTGTCTTTTATTATAAATTTCTAGTTAATTTTAAGTGACATGTTCTATATTTTAACAATTTGCCACTTAATCATTATTTAACTTTTTACGTGAATTTTTGGGCAAAAATTGAAGTGTGAAAAGTGTACCCATATTCGAAATTTGGACTCTTTTTAGCCATGTTCGCGTATCCTACATTTTAGAAAATAAAATACCCGACACTTAGATACGTACCCGTACCCAAGTCTAAGTATCATAGCTTGTATCTTCTAGAGGTGGTCTTAACAATTACCCAAATGCACATCCCACCAAATTGTCCAGAAATCTGAGAATAGAATGTAACAAAAGAAGATACATAAAAGAGTTTGACATCTTTTTTCAGTTCGATGGGTTTTTATCTATAAATTGTGCAAGAGTTAGTCTACAAGATTTATAGGCTAAACTAGAACCAAAAGTGATTATTTGTATTCTAGCAATAAGATGCTAACATATTCCCAACTCAATTAGAAGTTCTGAATGACGACAGCACAAATAGAAGTGCTGCTTGAACCAAGCTTCCATAGTAAATTTTCAAGAGAGTAGCATCGAGAATAGCTTAAAATTCAGAAAATCTACTTCAAAAATGTGAGAGTACATTCTATTAATGGTAAAAAGGGGTATACAGGCATAAACCTACCAGAATTTGAAGCAGGATGCTCGATGAAAACATGAAAGCGAGTCCTGCAAGACTGATCATTAAATGTTAAGTTAGAATATATTACTAGTCAACAGCAAAAGATTAAATTTGTATATTTATATTTCTACTTACACTGCATTTGAGGAGCAGAAAACCATTCATCCGTTAGAAAATAATGGAGCATGGACCAGAAAAAGAAACAAAAAAGAAGAGTTAAATTCAAAATTACTTGCACTCTGTTCAGAAAGATATTTTCTGTAAGGCCAAATTTGGCAGCCGGGAGAAAACCATAAAATCAAAATTGCACATAGCAAAGGCAAGTCTATAAGAGGACTAAGACATAAAGATATGAGCTGACCATCAAAAACTCTTCCAGATTTTCTGGTCGCAAATGTCTTTAGGTAAGACCAACTGCTTCCTAAATACTGAAAATAGCTAACGAAAATCGGTATGCCTTAATAGATGATGGCATGTTTGTTTGTATAACAATGACGTGAAGATCTCCCTCTGAAGGATAGAAAATATGTAGTTTATGGTTGCAGCTTCTAAATACTTCAGATACTCAAAATAACATTTTATTTCTTTTGTTCTGAACATAATACAAAATAAAATCTATTATGTCTCAGATAAATTCCTACCATTAAACACATAAATTTCCAATAAACTTGAGCCTCCATTTAGGAAGAATTTATAAATAGATAGAAATGATGGGTGAATAAGTGGACGTAGTACTTGTGGGTTCATCGACATGTGTGGTTGAAAATGGAGTTTGATCATTTATAAAGATTTATAAATTTTTCCAAACAAAGAGTTAAATATCATGAAAAAAAAAAATAAAAAAAAATGGCCTACGTTGTGTTTGACAGCATGAAATTGGGGCCTCGGAGTTACAGTCTGTGGAACACTATTTCAAGTTCTTGATTGGAAACACCAATTCCGGGCCATTACAAGTTGCCAAACACAACCAGAGAAAACTACCTGCAAAGACTCGACAATACATTAAGGCGACCGCTTATATTGCACTCTGCAGAAATCGGAGTTATTATTTTACTTCTCTGTAAGGCTTTGATTTTGAGATTCATTCAATTAAAACACTATAATACTATAGTACAGCAACAGTGTTAAGGCTAGAGATCATTTAAAACGAAATGGAACAAACAAAAGTACCTGATAACTACTCAATAAAACGTCAAATTCAAAACAGAAACTATGATTAAATACTTGCGTGTATTCAAATTTCATGTGGTTTGCATATTATTTTGGTAATAACTGATCTCTATTAGAATGATGATTGAGCATACTTTTTATGCAATTTTTCTCTTGGGAATTTAATCTTTACACCTAATACACTAATTTTATTTCCTTTAATTGCGAAAATTGACCCAGCTTGTATCCCAATAGAATAATTATAAATAAATATAAATTGAACGAGGAAAGGGTAGACGGAGAAATCGAACCTTCGATGGTCATCGCCATGTCTGCAAATTGAATGGAGTATTGATTACTAAAAGTCGATGCTCAAATTCTGAATGAACTTGACTGAATTTTTACTTCAAACAGGGAGTAGGGGTTGATGAAAGAGGAAAGAACGGCAGATTTACAACTGAATTTTGATTATTAGTCAGGTTAATTGGAACTCTATTACGGTTTCAACCTCGTTGCCTGATGCTCTCTTTTTAACTTTTGAGAAAATAGCAGCTAAGACCCCTATCTTTAATTTTCCTTGCATTTTGGTGTCCTTAACCGCGCACTGATGCCCTTGGTAATCAATTTTCGTCTATTTGACTTCTACAATGTCTCAAACATAGAATCAATTCCGACTTTTCAGGTTCATTTGGCATGATTTTAAAAAAGTTAGGAGTTTTTGAAATTCAAAAGCAGCCTTCGAACACATTTGATTGATTTTATTAAAGTGTTTCACCTAAGTTATAAGAGTGTTGACGCATAAAAATGTGGCCCACTTAAATAGTCCAAGAGGTGAAGTCCCAAATAAGAGATTTGAAAGACAGGCCTAAGAAAAACTATGGAAAAATGCTCAAAATAGAGTTGTGCAATGAAGGCCCATCATCGCCCCAGTATATAGGACACCCAAGTTCTGGGTGAGTACAACATTTTATTTAAATACTCAGAGCGACAGTGTTACCATCGGCCAAGCTTACGGAACGCCCAGGGTTTAAACATAGTGTTATTCCAAGCGACGGTTGCCAAAGCAATTAAAGGACAATTTCATCATGTCCCACGATCGAGGAAGCCCCGATTATTAGCGGTTTTATAGTGGAGGTAATGACGGCAGTTAGAAATAGAAGTTCCATGATAAGTCAACTATGATGAAGAACGTGGATAGTTACAGGACGACCAGTAGTTTCGTCGGTTCTACAACAACTGCCCAGGAAGTATAAAACAAAAAGAAGGCATAGAAGAAAAGCCCCGAAATCAAACACTCTCGAACAGAGACTATGTAATTTTCATTATCTTTATTTTTCATTGCATTTAACCTTCAATCGTTTTGTGTGCTTGCGCCCCTTGGAGGCATTTTGTTTTCTCATCTATTGTGAATCTTCAATAAAACGCCCATTTTTGGGACTTTATCTCAAAAGGTCTGTTCCTTACACAATCGTCTGAGTTTTTCTTTAATTGCTAGCGAGACCCGACTTTCTGCGCGAAATAATTTGGCACGCCTAGTGAGACATTTGATGTTGAAGATACAAAAGTGAAAACAATATACCTCATAGAAACTCTGATAAAGAGCCAGCAAGTTAGGGACTGGCCCAATCTATAATTGAGTGATATGAGGAGCAGCAGAACTTTCCAGGAACAGATGGACAAAGTCAAAGTCGTTACGAACCAATGACGGAATTGAGTCCTCAGACCATGCGCGTGTTGTTAAATGAACTCACCCAAGACGTCGTTGAGTAAGTAAACCTACGAAATGTTCATAACATGGAAAGGTTTATCCAAAGTGGAAGTGCACATTATGATAACATGGCCAAACAGTTAAACAATTTGAATGAAGTCATGAATAAATTAGTAGGCCAAATGTGTCAACTAGTTATGCCGAACATAGAGAGTCACTTTCAGTCTAAGACAGTGGTAGGATATAATTCCCCAAACCTAAGTCCAAATCAAGTAGTAGAACCACCCTTTGGACCATCTACTTCAAACCATGGGGGTAGTGGAATGGCTAACTTAAATACCGACAATGGAACACCAAATGTGGGGGGTAACCCAAATGTAAGAGATAATGTCCAAATCAATAAACAGAACACTATGCGGGCTAATGATGGTGGGAACACCCAAATTAACGCTAACAATTGTTTAGGTAACGGTATTCCTGTCACAAACCAACTACCAAATATTAATCCCACCAATGAATAAGCTAATGAATCAGCTTGTAGGAGTCTCATATAACCTCAACGTTATGTTGAGGAATCAAATTACAGAAATAGTACAAGATCAAATGGCTTTTGGGATGCGAAGTCATATCCTGATTGGGTAGACCAAGCATATCCGTGGCCTAGAGGGTATAAAGTGCCAGAATTCTCATTATTTACTGGTATGGGAGAAGTTTCTACTTTAGAACATGTAGGACGATTCACATTACAGTGTGGCGAGGTAACTGACTACCATAAGATGAGACTATTCCCAAGTTCACTAACAAGGGTAACTTTTTCGTGGTTCATTAATTTGCCGGCGAACTCCGTCCAAACATGGCAACAATTAGAACAGTTGTTCCATGACCAGTTTTACAAGACTGAATCTGAAGTTACCTTGGCTGATTTGGCGAACTTACGTCAATTGCCAAATGAATGGGCAGAAAACTTCCTCCAGAGGTTTAAAATAGTCAGGAGTAAGTGTTTCGTGCCTTTGCATGAAAAGAAATTCGTTAGAATCGCTCAAAGCCGTTTAAGTTTTGATTTGAAAAAGAAATTCCAAGATAGAGAATTTCCTTACTTATTCCAGTTAAGCGCTAACTTGATTAGATATGAATGCCTGGTGAGAGAAGAAAAACAAATGAGAAACTCTAGCAAAGGGACTTATTATAAAGACCCAAACTTTGATGTTCTTATAGTGGGTAATGAAATGGACGATCAAGCTGGGATATACTTAGCCAAATTGGTTAAAGGAAAGGCATATGCTTGTCCTGTAATGGTCAAATCTAAAATGATAGAAAAAAATGAGCATATAAAAGATGAAAACAAAAAGGCTAGGGTATTCTCGTTTGATGTAACCAAAGCTGACCTTATATTTGACAAATTATATAAGGACAAGCAAATCAAGCTGAGCGATAAACATAAATTGCTAGACCTTGAACAGATCAAGGGTAAAAAATATTGCAAATGGCATAACGCTTGGTCACACATGACTAATAATTGTTTGTTTTTCGTCATGTATTACAGGATGCCATTGAATCAGGACGAATTACGTTCGAAGCTAAGAAGAACATGGCAGTGGATGAAAATCCTTTCCCACAGCCACTTGGAGTGAATATGGTGGCATCTGGCATCCAATGCAGGTTACCAAAATTTAGGTTAGTCATAGACGATGGAGAAGAAGAAGGTTCTAGAACTCATTCCATTGTCTTTGAGCAAATCACAAGAAATGAATCCAAGAAGGATAGAGGTGTGCTGTGCGCCAGATACAACAGGGAAGTGAAGAAGAATGTGGATGCACCAAGAAGGCAGCTGTACCTCCACCGCTCCAATGTTACTCCAAATGTCCAACTTAGCGAAGGATAGGATTTACCATTTTATGGAGAACGGCCCGTTGAGAGGTAATTCAGGAAGATAAATAGTGAGAGGAAATTCATGCCGATAAACAGCGGGAGAACATTCAGGCCACATCCCCGCCAACCAAATGTATGGCATTCCTTCCAGTACAATGCAGGAAAAATGGTGCCCTTTAACGAGATGATCAGGCCCCAACAAAGGCGTTTCCAATGTAACTATGGACGAATGATGAGGCAGCAGGGGGGACCGTAGTGACCTAAAGGGCCTAAATTATTTAAGGTAGTTAACTAAAATACTTTGAAGGGTGATAAAGAGGCTAGCATAGGTGATTCAATGGAAGGGCTGCCAGAAAACTCCTCTGGAAGGTCAAGATTTGAACAAAGAGAGGAGCCTGAAGATGAATAAGATTCAAGCCAAACCCTCACTATCCAGTTTGGTACCTTACCTCATGTTGTGGCTAACAATTATTTATTAGCTAATGAGTTCAAAAGCAAGCAGAATGAAGAGGAGGAATGGGAAACAAATGAGGAAGAAGCATGCGTACTGGAATGCGAGAGGGTCAAACATCTCGGGCAAACATAGCAAAGAAGAGGATGAGAGCATGACAGATATGGAAGAGGAAA
>CAIGRS010181065.1:0-11623 GCA_903798395.1 Fraxinus floribunda | reverse complement strand
GTCCAAAAAAATCTGAAACTCTGGGCAGATTTTCACAATTTTCTGGTGCCGACTTCATGGGTTTATTCCGGCCAAACCACTTGGAGTTTTGGGGAGATTTTTTGTGGTAATTGAAGAGGACATCGTGGGCTTTTCAATGGTATCCGAAATCGACGATTTTGGTGGTCGGAAGTTACCAAAAAATTACCTCAAACTTGCCCAAAAAATCTGAAAATTCAGTGACCGTTTGCGAAAGAAATTTCAAACTTCAGTGATCGTTTCTAAAACTTTGAAACTTCAGTGACCGTTTTGAAATTTTTAGGTAACTTCAGTGACCATTTGTGAAATTAACCCCATTTTAATTACATGGTGGATCCCACGCATTTGTCTCTGTTCTGGTGGGTTTCTGGTAAATGCATTCTCTACAAATGGCTTAAGTGAAAGTATAATTTCAATGACCATTCACATAAATACTAAAAACTTCAATGATAATGTAACTTTTGAATTCAAGTAGTATTAGTAAGAAATTTTATTTCGATTTATTTGAGTGTTCGGTTGGGATTATAATTTTTTCTTGAATTGAAAACATTGATGGCTATCTTATTCTGCTAGGAATTTCAAAACAAGAATTTGAGTTTTCCGTTTGGATTATCTTTTCTTTCTTTCTTTTCTTAAATTCAAAACATTGGTGGCTAATCTGCTAAGTTTATCAATACTAGAAAACAAATTTGACAATACATATTAATGGAAATGATTGAAAATATGAAAGGATTACGAAGGAAGATATATAAAAATGGTGAGATAAATATATAAAAATATGCCAATGTATAGATATATAAAAAATGGTGTGGGTATATATGGAATTATGGAAGGATTGAAGAAATTATGGTGGGATAGATATTTAAAAATGGTGTAGATCTATAGTGTTAAAATGAATGAATTTGATACTGGAATGTGATGTAGATGAAAAATAGTAATTTTTAAAATTTTAGGACGTGTTTAGTCGTTATTGGGTCCCACAACAATAACGACTAATTTTTCAATTTTAATTCGATTTTAATCTCTTCCAAACACACCCTTAATAAGAATATGTCTTGGAAGTTGACGATCAAAGAAATGGACTTTTTTTTTTAAAATTGAAACAAAAATAAAATCTGGAAGGAGAATTCTGGAATTCAAAAACAAATAACAAAAATAAAGCTCGAGGGATATCTAGAATCACAAGAATGGCAAAACGAAAAAGAAAGAATGCAATTATGAACAAATCAACCAATCACCAAACGAGTCGTCTGATTATGATTTAGAAACTCAGTTGACGCCAGTCGTTTGAAGGAACTGGGCCCCACAAACCACTTATCTTACATTACGTGTGTAGATCTTATTGGAACGGTTGGAAGGTGCTTTCGAATGGGACCTACAACACCTACCTGACCCGACTGGCCCAAATTAAACCCTTCCACAAAAAAATATAAAATATTGACTTTGAATTTCTTTCGAAAATCCATAGCAAAAAATGTCTGTCCTACTCCTAGTGGACTATGAATACGATACGATGTTAAAAGAAAGGAGTATGCTGGGCTACCAGGGTCATGTTATGCTGGGTCAGGGCCTGGCCAGGGTCTGGTAAAATAAAATGACCCTGGCAGAATGGCTTTACCCTAAAAGAAATTATTGTCTTTCGGGTACTAAACTCTTTCGGAGCTCTATAAGCATATGTTTGACACACATTTTTTTAAAAATATATTATTTCATAACTCATATTTATCCTCACATTTTTTTAAAAAAAAATAATATTTTCATTACATCAATAACTTTTCTTTACTTTTTAACTACATATTTCTCATCATATAACTATTTAAAATACGTCATTTTTTTATCGATAATATCCATCAAACATATCCTAAATAAGATTATATGTGGTCTATTGTTCTAATCATACATATTCTCTAAAAACAAAATCAACTACAAGTACTTCCCGTTTGACATCCTTAAAATTTAACAACATTGGTTTAAATAATATATTTTTGAAGAATGTGTATTTAAGGCCCCGTTTGATCTACATTATTATTTCATTAAAATAAAAAATATGACCGTTATCCATCACATCAACATTTAAATTCAATTTTTTTTATCTTTTGTGTGAGCCACAATAACGGTTATATTTTTCATTCTCATTCTACAATAATTTAGCTCTAATAAAGGCTAAAAAGTGGAATTTTTTTGAATTTACATGTAGAATATTTTATTGCGTAAACGTGTAATTAAAAATGAGTACGAGACATAAATTAAATTAAAATAAAGAATGTCAAACAGGAACATAATAAAGATGTATTAGTCACACATGTGGTTGTCTTAATTTTTTATTATTATTGAGATAAATATTTAAAAATACAAGTATTCGAAATTCTATAAGTTAGAAATTAACCAGTCACCACGCTGAGACAAAAATAAATAAATAAATAAATATTGAGAGCAAAACGTGTTTATTGTTATTTTTTCGGAATTTTTGACGAAGGTTCAACCTAAATCACCAACAAATAATTACCAAGTTGGCATAGTCGGCCAATGTTGAAATTGAAAATTATTTATTTGACTTCCCATTTTAGAATATTCTTGTAATAATGCTTGACAACCGAGCAATTCATTTGCAGCAT
The DNA here is from genome assembly GCA_903798395.1 of Fraxinus floribunda. Classification (NCBI taxonomy): domain Eukaryota; kingdom Viridiplantae; phylum Streptophyta; class Magnoliopsida; order Lamiales; family Oleaceae; genus Fraxinus; species Fraxinus floribunda. Next base: position 8,990 of record CAIGRS010181065.1, on the reverse strand, counting down.
ACGCTAATTGCCATTAGGGAATTTTGAATTGTGTTCTAGATTGCCAACCTTTTCTGAATTGAACACTATAACTAGGTAGGTTACTAAATAAAATATTTTTTTAAAAAAAATAAAGTTAAAATGTTACGTGTTTCTGCTTAGAGGGATTTTTGTGTCGATTAAAATCAAATTTTTAGTGAATTGTGTTAAAAATTTTTGAAATGTATGATTGAAAAGACGTGGGTGGGACCCATAAAAAATATTAATATTGATTGTTTGACTTTGATTTGAATTAAAATCAAATTTTAATTCGATCCAAACATACCCTTATTAGCCTTGTTGGTCCAACTATACACGAAAATCAAATTGTTCAATTATGGAAGTAAATTTAATAATTTTTTGGGTGATAATATCTCCCTCAGCTGTTCAGTTTCTTAATTATAATTATTTGACAGTGATTAGTGATATAATTAATCCATATACTGAGAACATAATCTGCTATTAATAAATATTAATTTAATACAGATGACAATTGAGGTTTTATTAGTCTAACAAATCAGTGGCCTTTCAGTAATTTCACTTCAACAAACTAATGATTAGCCGTCTTCTACATGAAAATGGTTGTATAAAATACCTTAAGGCTCTTCGCAAACATTCTCACGCTCGCACGGATCTATTCATACACTATACATAAATTCAAATCTAATTTTAACAGGCATATCGATTAAAGGTATGGAGATTCAGCATCATTCTTTTATTTTTAAATTATAGCGTAATCTCGAATCATGTGTAGCTATATTCGTGGGATATTTTGTTTTTGTTTGTGAAATTTATATGATTCTAGTGGTTTTTTCATTTCTGTTTTATGAATTTGAAGTAAAATTTATGCTTTTCGATTCTGGAAGGTCTAAGACAATAAGAATTCTATGATTTTTCAATCTCTGAAAATATTTATCGGTTAAGATGTATGATTTTTTCAATTTTCAGGAGTTATTAAAAGATTGGTGGGATTTGGTTTTCTCAATTGCTAAGATAGAAAAGTGTTTACATCAACAATGAGATCCTGATTTTCGGTCTCAGTTTCAGATAATTATTAATGTTTAAAGTTCTCGTTTTCTGCTCAATTCTAGTCTGATGTATTTAACATGATATGTTCCATTGTGTTATCAAAATAAGTTTCTCAGTTTCTTTTGATTCTATTTATGTTTGATTTTTTTATTTTTTTTAAAATTCCGATTAGAAATAAGTTCGGAACTTTTAATTGAATGAATTTCAAGCATGTGATATTCTTTATTTTAGCCCCTCTTTGGGCTCCATTAAACTAAGATTTTGGGGGGAAATGTGTTTTGGAATAGTGATTTTTGGAGAATGTGCAATTAAAAAATAAGGAAAAATTTTGTTTTAACGTTTAATATTATTTTACACGAGAATGTGTGGTTGAAAATGAGTTTTGAAAAAATGGAGCCCAAACATGAGCTTAGTTTCAAGTATCAACACGATTATATGTTGCTGCCATCATTTGCTAATGGACCATTTTTTTAGCTTATATAGATATATTACAGCATCAATGGTGATAAGGTTTTTGTTCTATTAAATTTTATTGTTTCTGGGTGAGAATGAGTACTATGAGTATGATGTCATTATCTCTTTGTGCATTGAATTTATATGTTGTGGACATATATTTTGCTCTGATCTAAACACATCCCTGCTTATCGAAAATTTGTAAAGCATTCTTTATTTTCGTTATTGATAATTTGATAGTCATGTATCTTGTTTCTAACATCTTCAGGTGGACGTCTAATCCATTTGGCAGTAAAGAATTGGAATTCATACGTTATTCTTCACTTGATAGTTGTTCAGGAGGCAAAAACTCTTACACTTGCCCATCTTCTTCAGCTCTCATTTGAAACAAATTGCAGGGAATGCCGAAAGATGTGCTTGCTGGACAGACAGTCTTTCTCCGAGGTTGATGAGATTGAAGCTCCATACGAGCTTTCCTCCTTTACTCTTGATGAGATAGGACAGATAACATACAACCCTCTCTACTTCTTCAGTCAAATACCTAGTGTAGGTAAGTATAATAGGAGACAAACTGTTTCATATCACGACCTCTGTGAAGATGGTTGAGTTACTGCATTCCTGAGTATCAATTTCTCCACTACAAATATCTAGAGAACTGTTTGCGGGGGCAATAGAGAAATAGCTTTCTCCTGTTATGGTAGATCTGAAGATGGAAAACAAAGGAAGGGTGTTAATGCAAAGATATGAGTTGGGGAAATTGCTTGGACAAGGCACCTTTGCCAAGGTTTACCATGCAAGAAATCTTAAGACTGGCATGATTGTGGCCATTAAGATAATTGATAAGGAGAAGATCTTGAAGGTCGGGATGATTGAACAAATCAAACGAGAAATCTCTGTAATGAGACTTGTTAGGCACCCAAATATTGTTCAGCTTTATGAAGTCTTGGCCACCAAAAAAAAGATATATTTTGTCATGGAATACGTAAAAGGTGGTGAACTCTTTAACAAATTGATCAAAGGGAAATTGAAAGAAGATGTTGTAAGGAAATATTTTCAACAGCTGATAAGTGCAGTTGATTTCTGTCATAGCAGAGGTGTTTATCACAGGGATCTTAAACCTGAGAACCTTCTTTTGGATGAAAATGGAAACCTAAAAGTCTCGGATTTTGGATTGAGTGCTCTTGCGGAATCCAAGCGCCAGGATGGTTTACTTCACACAACGTGTGGGACACCTGCCTATGTTGCTCCCGAAGTGATTAACAGGAGAGGTTATGATGGCGCCAAAGCTGATATCTGGTCATGTGGGGTGATCTTGTTTGTTCTATTGGCTGGATATCTCCCATTCCATGATTCAAATTTGATGGAGATGTATAAAAAAATCGGCAAGGCAGAGTTCAAATATCCTAACTGGATCCCTCCTGATGTTCGCAGGCTCATTTCAAAAATACTGGATCCAAACCCAAACACCAGGATTTCCATATCCAAAATCATGGAAAGTTCTTGGTTCCGTAAGGGTTTCCAATCCAAAGTCACGAAAAGTAGTGCTGATTCTATGATTCGAGACATGGATGTAAAAGAGGCAGTAGTTGATGCTGATGCAATGTTCAGTTTTGGGGAGAACACGAACTCAACAGGTGTGAAACTAGAATTTGCAAAGCCTACAAACCTGAATGCATTTGATATCATCTCCCTTTCAGCCGGTTTCGACTTGTCCGGCTTGTTCGAGGAAAATGACCAAAAGAAAGAAGTTCGCTTTACATCTAATCAACCTTCCAAGACTATCATCTCCAAGTTAGAGCAAGTAGCAAAGCATCTAAAGTTGAAAGTATTGAAGAAGGATGGAGGATTGTTAAAATTTGAAAGAACAAAGGAAGGCCGAAAGGGTATGTTGTCTATTGATGCAGAAATCTTCGAGGTTACTCCGAGTTTTCATTTAGTCGAGATGAAGAAATCCAATGGAGACACACTGGAATACCAGAAGATGATGAAGCAGGACATAAGACCATCACTGAAAGACATTGTTTGGACATGGCAAGGTGATCATCCACAACCCCTGCAGCAACAAGAACAACCAGAGGTACAGCCATTGACACAATTGGATGTTGTTGCGCCTCAAAATTGATTACCGAAAGAACATATTTAGGGAATGATTTTAACTAGTCTTCTTATATACAGTCTAATTTACAGAAGTGTGGTGTTTCTGATGCTTATTTTGAGTACTAAAATGACTTGTTTCTGTTGTTCATTTCTGTATCTTTTTTTTTCTTTCTTTTTCAATATCTCAACTAAATCTCAGAACCCTTTTACTATTAGGAACGACTAAGTTCATATTCATGAACAGAATCGCCAGCTTCTTGAGTCGATTACTAGCAGCCTTCTGTGCATTATCCTGTTTAGCTTTTATCAGTTGTGGTTTGCTATGTTTTATGTGCATCTGGTTGGTGATGAATAACATTGGCATTAATGCTGGTCGGTCACCAAACTGACATTATACATTAAGAATCTAGTTTTATTTGTAGTGGCGGTAAAAGATTCATGCAGCTGACCTAAAAAAATTGTTGTTGCATCATGGCATGCTGCCTTGTCTTTTCTATCTCTCTCATTATGCCAAATGCAGGGAACCCTGTTACAAAGTTGTCTTTGAGGTGCATAGACTACTAGCTTACTCGTTAACTGGGATAAATATTGTGAATATTTTAAGAGGAAATTTTGACATTTCGTAACACACATTTAAATCTATTTTCAAAGGATACGTGGGACATGAATCGAGAAAAAACTATAATTGGAACTTGGCCCCGATGAACAAAATATCAGGTGAGCTTTCATTTCACTGTGGAGACTTCTGATTTTCCCGTAATCCAAATATTTTCAGCAACTTCAAATTAGCCAGATTGGTAGCGTCAGAAATATAGCAGTCTTTTTTAATATTTGAATTGAGCTAAGCTGCTAAGAGTTGAGATTGACGGTAGAGGGCCGACACTAACACTTGAGAGACGAAATTTAGAGTGAGTGAGATTAGATATCAAAATAGTCTTTAGCCATAAACAATGGATACTAGGTGTTGTGCGTATCAAGTTCTATTGTATAAATTCAAAAAGAATAATTCTTACTGTAAGTCCTAAATGTAATTACTGTATTTCTAGTGGCATTGCCAGCATCACAACTTCCATCGCTGCTGCTGCTGCTCTCACTTTCACTGCCTTTGCTATCCAAACTGCTATTGGAGTCCGTACTACTGCTTACACCATCATCAGGAGTAGAATTCATTTCTGGTTTATTGATATAATTAACAGCAAAACTTAATTCAGAATTTCACCAATAGCCCCAAACTTGATCCCGATCATCTTTCCCCAATCCGTTTGTTTGCACCTTATGCCCTTCAATAGTTCCACCCACTCTGATTGAGTCTACACGCTGCTCATTCGGCCAAAGTTTTTGTTAAAGACATTTTCATGTTCAGTCAAGTTTTCTAGTTTCTTCTCGAGTCCTGTCCCATCAATTGTTTCTGTTATATGAAGAGAACGATTGCTCTTGTGAGTCTAGTTTTGTTGTTGTATAGCTAATAGATTGTGTTTGAGGCATCACTTATGGCGCCAGTGTATTGAGTTTTGAAGATTTGAAATGGTTGGATTTTTGCCGTAGGCCTAGTGCTCTGTTCTATGGGTTTTGTTGTGGTTGGTATTATGGGCTGTTATTGAAGATTTGACTTCTCATTATGTACGCGTAGCATCATCCAAAATAAAATGTCTAGTTTAAAGACAAGTTTATAAATCTTCTAATGCTTTATCTTAAAACCCAGGTAAAAATTATGTTATGAAACTTTCATCTCACAATTTTTCCCTGTTGTGGAAAAATCACGATTCTGAAGAAGCAAACAACAAAAGTTCACACGATTCCGTCCAAGAGTACAAATTTAATCTCGTTAATTTAAATACGTAAAATACCGAGATATATTAAATAAATTAAGTCCATGTTTGACACATACTATTCAAAATACATTCTTTCAAAACTCATTTTCAGTCATACATTCTTGAATAAAATAATATTGTTCATCATATTAATTAATTTTCTTTACTTTTTAACCATATATTTTTCATCATATCACTATTTAAAATACATTCCTTCTTCGATAATATCCAGCAAACACACCCTAAGAGCAACTCTGCAAGTTTTTCTTAATAAATAAAAACAAAAAATTACAACAAAAACCCTAATCCGTGTTAAACAAAAAATCTTATGAAAGAAACTCGCTCTCTTAACAATCAAATAACAAAAATAACACTTCCTCTAAATGACTTAATTTAATGACGAACGAGTTATTGATTTGTGAGTGATTGCAGGCAATCGTTAAGTCGTGTAAGAGGTGCGATCGCGCAGGGTCCCATTCCCATAATTGTTGGTGCACCATACACAACATGCTATATATCTATTTATATTTTTTATTATTTTTTAAAAAGATTGTAGAAGGAATTTTTATAAAGTTAAAAGGGTACAAAAATTATGAGGAAAAAAATATTGTCTAGGTCATGTAACATAACTCATTTAAAAAAATATCCAACAAATAAGCAAAAGGGAAAAATGGATATATACGATAAAATATTGAAAAAAAAAAAAAAAAACTTTAATTAGACTATAATGAATAAATCAACAAAGGGAAAAATGATATACAAGTATACTATATTTTGAAGTTTGAAATACCTCCCCTAAAAGTTGGGGGAGGTGGGCTAAAAAATCGAAAAATCAATCAAACTGAATCGGGTTGGTTTGAACCAAAAAATCGGTTTGGTTCGATTAATTTCAACCATTAAAAAGTCGAGTTTGATTAACTGCAACCAACCCTTCAATTAAGCAATTCAACCCACTAATACATTTATTTATTTATTTTTATTTTAAAATTTTTATTTTAAACTTAAAAATATAAAATAATAAAAACACAAACGTGGTTCTTGCTCAAATAATTTGTTTAGTAAGTCTACACTTTTTTGTACCAAAACTCCAAATTTCGAAAGAAATGAAAAGTAACAACAAGAATTGTTTATTGTAAATCCCAAATTTAGATTCTTAACATTACTTTTCATTTTGATGTAATTGTTTACTTGTAACTATCGACTATATATACACACACACTCACACGTACTACGCAAGCAAAAAGAAACTTATAAAGGCAAACAAAATTTTTTAACCTAAAATAAGTAGGCGAAGTTTTATTGACTCAAAACAAATATTCAAACCGTTGGTTTGGTTAGATTTCAACAACTGTATTAGGTCGGTTTGTGTTGTGATTTACCCAAATCGACCAATGAAGCGAACTGGGTTTACTCGAAAACACAAACGTGGTTCTTGCTCAAATAATTTGTTTAGTAAGTCTACACTTTTTTCTACCAAAACTCCAAATTTCGAAAGAAAAGAAAAGTAACAACAAGAAGAATTGTTTATTGTAAATCCCAAATTTAGACTCTAAACATTACCTTTCATTTTGATGTAATTGTTTACTTGTAACTATCGACTATATATGTGTACACACACACACACACTCGCACGTACTACGCAAGCAAAAAGAAACTTATAAAGGCAAACAAATTTTTTTTACCTAAAATAAGTAGGCAAAGTTTTTTTTAACTCAAAACAAATATTCAAACCGTTGGTTTGGTTAGATTTCAACAACTGTATTAGGTTGGTTTGCCAACACTAAATGGGTTTAGCTGGTTGTTGATTTTAGTTTCGAGTTGAGCTCAAAACCAACCCAACTCGAACTATGCCCAGACCCTTTAAAAAAAAATCGTTATTCCCACGAAAATTCAACCCAAAATATATTCTCAATATTCTTTCTGGTGTTTTCGCAATTATTTTCAATACATTGCACATTCAACCTCAACAAAATATTCAGAGAAAGAGAAAATAAGTCCATTGTGAATAAGCAAAATCACTATTCTAAGTTGCAGATCCGTCCTACGATTTTTCCCAACCACCCATTGGAATGTTATAATAACACAAAGAAACTTGGGTAATATGCTAATTTTAGCATATTGTGATTTGGAATTACTGCTGAATCTCAATTTTTCGTATTATTGCCTGTTCGAAAATTCTTTTAGACTAATTTGTAGCATATTACTTGCAAAAATATATTGAAGATTGTTATAAGGATATAGTTTTTGAAAATTTTCACTACATTTTTTCGTTGGATTTAGGTAAATAAAGTGAATTATTTGAGAGTTGGTAACTTATTGGCGGTTTGAATAATTTGCAAAAAGTAAATAAGTAAAGAACTTTTAAAAGGAATTGAGGTTATCATGCTATTTTGAATTGTTGCATTTTGTGCATAGGGAACTAGAAGCAACAATATGAACGATGGTCATTGTAATTGTAGAAAATACAATTGTTACGCCTCCGTTCTATAAATTTTTAAATGATTTATAGTTATGAATAATAAGAAAAATAGTAATGGATCATATAAAACATATAGATAATACTGACTAGTAATTATGAATGTGTGATTGAATTTTTTTTATTTTTTTATTTTTTAACTCAATTTATAAATCTCAACAAAAGTTGTATTATTGCTATGTAATAGTTTTATAACGCATTAATATATAGCTTTATTTTTACTTCAAATGAAATAGGACACTCTTTTAGATTTTGTACAAAACGCTCAAAATCTCATGGTCGATCTTGATGATAGTAGTCCTCAATGAGTGATTGTATTTTTCGAATGGTACATTCTTATCGAGTCTAAACTTGTCCCTTGTGATCCCATTTGCGTTCCAACAATGTATAAAAACAATTGTTGTACACAAGGACGGACCCACATGGAGTCATGTGATCCCTCAAATTTTTTTTTATTTTTTTTTGAGTTTTCCTTTTGAGTTTTTTTTTTTACCTAAATATTTTTGAATTCTTATTTTTGACCCCACAATAAAAATGGTCTCGATCCACCCCTGGTTGTATAGGCCACATAATTATATACGACCATCTAAAAACGTATTGAAACTTATTATTATTAGTACAAAGGAGATGCTAAGAGAGAATAACAAAAGAGNATTTTTGACCCCACAATAAAAATGGTCTCGATCCACCCCTGGTTGTATAGGCCACATAATTATATACGACCATCTAAAAACGTATTGAAACTTATTATTATTAGTACAAAGGAGATGCTAAGAGAGAATAACAAAAGAGATCACATGTTATGTCTATGAGCCGTGTTTAGTGTACATTATGGATACCATATAATGCACACATGGCGGCCCCCTATTGGGGGGTCGTCCGCGAATAGGGGGCCGCCATGTATGCATTATGGATATTATCCATAATGTACGCCAAGAATTTTCTTATATCTATTAACTATAGACACGTGACAGGCGACCCCTCAATGGGGGGCCGCCATGTGTGCATTATGGATACCATTATGGTATCCATAATGTACACCAAGAATTTTCCTATGGCTATTAACTATGGACACGTAAAAATAAAAGGTATTTATGAAATGTCAG
>CAIGRS010181058.1:0-13936 GCA_903798395.1 Fraxinus floribunda | reverse complement strand
TTGAGTTTAAAACTTCTTGTGCCTGGAATTGCAATTTGAAGACATAAGATTCCTGTTAAAACCTAGATGACGACAGGAGATTGCTGCATAATACAATATCATTGTCTTGACATGAATTGAATCAGCAATTTCTTGTGAATACACTCATTTTCATTATTCTGTCTTCTCATATCTGGTTTTGGTCTATTATTAATGGATATTCTAGGATTCTTTAAAAAAAGAAAAAAAAAGTTTTCTTAATGAAGGCATTATCATCATTTAAGTCTTCAACTAATGTACATTAATTTATGTTCCTCTATTTCATTTCTCCATCACAAAGTATCAACTAATTCTCTCATTTTAACAGATAGTTTCAAAAAAATAAAAAATTTCCCCTTAAACTCTGGGACCCCCCTACGTCGACGGGCTGACTCGGGCTGACTCCGCTCCTGAATTATTAACATAAAAGATTCCTCCAAGGAACACCGTTGGAGGATCACTCGACTAATATTTTTATAAGAATACAAACAAGAGTAACACATAAGATTATTACACTGATCACTTGAAAAGTGAAGAACACCTAAAGAAATATCCGACGACTATACAAAAGTAATTTAATTAATTAAAAAAAACCTGATTTTTGCAACTTTAAACTTAGGAACATGATTTTTGATTTTGGTAAAGTAAATACATGATCCATGAATTTTTCCCTATTAATAATTGGATTCACAATGCTAATGGATCTTTTCATCATATTATGCTATCCAAATAATCCATTGGGTACCAAGATCTCATTGTAACTGGTTTTTGGGGGATATAATGGATATTCTAGGATTCTTTAAAAAAAAAAAAAAAAAATAGTTTTCTTAATGAAGGCATTATCATCATTTAAGTCTTCAACTAATGTACATTAATTTATGTTCATCTATTTCCTTTCTCCATCACAAAGTACCAACTTCTTTCATTTTAACAGATAGTTTCAAAAAAATAAAAAATTTCCCCATAAACTCTAGGACCCCCCTACTTCGACGGGCTGACTCCGCTCCTAAATGATTAACATAAAAGATTCCTCCAAGGAACACCATTGGAGGATCACTCGACTAATATTTTTATAAGAATACAAACAAGAGTAACACATAAGATTATTACACTGATCACTTGAAAAGTGAAGAACACCTAAAGAAATATCCGACGACTATACAAAAGTAAGAACTTCCTTATGAGACCTAGAAGGAAAAATATGCTATAAACAGTTTTTTTCTAAGTAAACGAACATCTGATTAACCAGTCATTTCTTGATTGTAAAAAGTGAGAGAATTAAAATGATCGCTCATTGGGAGGACCGTCTTGCTTTGTTCTTCTTTATCCATTGGCCATAGGGAGGAGTCTTGACAAAAATCCCATAAAGGAGAGGCCATTAATTGGCATGAAAAATTGCAATTCCCTTCAGACAATTCAATATCTTTCCATATTTCATCCATGTCTACCTCAAAATAATCACTCTTCTTATCAATATTATTGGCTAGCACGTTGCCGCCTCCAGTATTGTAAAAACTATGCTTGTTCTCCGTGATTGGAGTAAATTCGACAGTAGGACTATTCGATGAGAATGATGAAGAAGATGAAGATGGTGATATATTTTTCTTCTTCTCTAGTGCCTTTTTTCTCATATGGGTTCTCCAATAGTTCTTGATCTCGTTATCCGTACGACCCGGTAATTTTCGAGCAATTCTTGACCATCTGCACACAATTATGTTATATGTTACATTCATCATAGAAGGGCAAAATCTTTCTGTACTCTAATACCATAAATTAACAAAATCCTCTTTTAAGTTAAAACATTTTTCACAAGGTAACAAAAACTTATATGTAACTGCAATAATACATCAAAGTTTAACCCAAAACTTAGACCTTCTGCAAGAAAACAATATCGATCACTTTGTTTAGAGAATAAATAACCCAAAAAAGTTTAAACAAGATATTAACTAGTCTAGAAGCTAAAATGAGCAATCAGATTCTAAGATGAGACAGAGAGAGATAGGATGTAAAAACTTCAGACCTATTTCCCCATTTGGAGTGAAGTTCGAGAACAAGACGTTCTTCATGGGGGCTCATCTTGCCTCTTTTAAGATCAGGATTCAGATAATTAACCCAACGTAATCTGCAACTCTTTCCAGATCTTTTCAAACCTACAAAGAAAATTATATATATGTGGAATATTGTTAAACTATCGGGTTCCTAGGAAGTACTATGGCATGCCTAAATAATCCTAGCTACCTAGTATTTTTTTTCTCCCGCCTCCTTTCAAACCTGAAACTTTTGCTATGAAATCCCATCGGCGATCCCCTAATAATTTTACATAAAATACAAGCTGAGCATCTTCTTGTTCAGTCCATGGACCTTTTTTTGTTCCTTCGTGAACCATTTTTTTTTTCTCTCGACTCTCTCTCTTAAGTCTTATCCTTTTTCCTAAGTGACTCAACTAGCTACTTTGGATACTATGGCTGTCCTGGCTTCTTATATATATATATATATATATATACATACACACAAATAGAGACATACACAAACGCACTATACTGCACTAGGGATTTCTAAATGTAGGGTATGTTACTATATCAGTACTGTTTGATAATTCTTTTATATGAAATTTACAATTATTGTGTGAGTTTGATTTCACCCTCAATATTGTTAGAGCCGTCTCATTTAAAAGGTTAAATAATTAAATAAAATACATTTAGTCTCTGTTTGAAAAGAATTTACAGAATAATATTTAATGAATAGATATATATATTAGTGATGAATAAGTAGAAGATACTTACGAGTTCATTAGAAATTGAAGTCTTGTAGCTATTCATTTATAAAAATATTATACGTCGAAGAATTCAAGTTGTAAATGAAGAGCCACATTAAAAACAAAATTAGATGAGTGTATATGATGTTTCTCTAACAATTTAAATTTTTAAGAAGATATAATTCAACGTATTATGATTAACCATTTCATTTAAAGATAGAGCATACATTGTTAAGATTTGGGGTTTCATCTTAAAAGGTTAACCTATTAAGAAGAGTAGCACAAGATCTTTATTAATTGGTTTGTGTCAACATCATTTATCGATGTGGGATATATATCCCTTAACACACCCCCGCAAGATGGTGGCTCATTTGAGCAGACCAATCTTAAAATTCACGTGCTAATTTTTAGAGTCTTTGAGCAGATCAATCTTGAAATCTACGTGCTTATTTTAGAGTCTTAACGGGATCTAATCGCTCGTTGGAGCATAATAAGCTCTGATACCATGTTAAGATTTGGGGTTCCATCTTAAAAGGTCAACATTATTAAGAGCAGTAGCCCAAAATCTTTATTAATTGGTCTGTATCAACATCATTTATCGATGTAGGATATATATCCCTTAACATACATTACATGTATTTATCTATTTAAATTTTTAAACTTTACATGGAACTTGCTAGTGATGGTTTGATGGTAGGGCCATTATTAAGTGCTTTAGATAAGTGATTGACATGTTGATGTTACTTTCATATTGCCACTGCCATGCTCATTTGTCCTTGTGCGACTGCCATCCAGATGTAGAGACGCCAAATTGGACTTTTTATTGCCTGCAAAAGAAGATTTTGAGAAATAAAAATTAAGCCAATTTTTATTACACATTAAAATTTTCATTCACATTGTTCTATTCATTTTTAACCATACATTTTCAATAGAATAATATTTTTCAACACATCAATAATTTTTCCTTCTTTTTCAACCACACATTCTCCATCAATCTACTATTTCAAAATACATTCTTCCAAAATAATGTAACTCAAACACACCATAATTGTACAATCCATTTTTTTCCTCCTTAGAATTAATGATGGCAAAAGAACACGCCCCGTTCCGAACCTGCCTGGTGAAGAAAATAATAATTAACTACTAAAAAAAAATTAGTTAACTGAAAATTTTTGAGGAAAAAAAAGGCACGAAACGGGGCAGGCCCGCCCCTCACCCCACCTGCCCCGTCTAACGTGGGGTGGGGGAGTGCCTTTGCCATCTCTATTCAAAATAAAATCTTTATATCGGGTTCCTTTTTAGAGGTCACGACTCGACTCTACTGCTATTTCAAATTAAAATTTGGAAATAAGTCTTGAGAAATTTATACAATTAATTCAAACGGGAAAAAAAAATCCATGTACTTAGCAAATAAACGAAAATTCTAGAAGGATTTTTCTCTTTTGTTAGTATTGGCAAAGGATTTCAAAACCAACTCAATATTATCCTAAGTATGTATAGATTGAAGATAGAACTCGAATAGTTTTTGTTTTAATAGAAATCAATCAAGAATGTCAAAAACATTTTGTAAAATATTCATATCAACATTCAATGGACAAAAGAAATTGTAGCTTATTATAATATCAAACAAAAACCAAAATCTTAAAAATTTCAAAGTCCTTATCTTTTATTAATGTTGGGTGATCAAAAGTAGTAACATAAAGAATTACAAGAAGAAAGGGTCTTTTAGGGTTTGCTTGGATTTATATATTTGTGCTGAAAAAAGTTAATGGAAGTTGCTAGCTCTTTATTTTTCATCTATTTTAAGAAAATTTCAAAAGACTCTGTTCCTTGATTTTAGCAAAAGCATATAATTCATCGATCTTATACATATAATATAATTCATCGATCTTTCTGGGTGCTTCAAATAATTTTCTCAAAGGATAAACTTCAACAAAAAAAACATACTTAACATCTTCCAGTTGTTTATGCAAAAGTATATACTAACCCCTTCGGGGGTGGCCGAATCGGTGGAACAGGTGAACGCGGAGATCGAAGGTCACGAGTTTGAATCCCCTGCCAACGCTTCCTCGGTCGAGCCCGTCGCACCGGGCTTGCCTAATGTGGTTTATCTCTCCCGTGTGGTTTGTGGGTAGCACATAGAGCGAGATTTACCCAGTGCGCACTCACGTGTAGCGGCTGCGGGTTCCTACGACAATTAAAAAAAAAAGTATATACTAATTAAATGGGACGGTGAATAAATATTGTATTAACAGCAGCCTAATAAAGGGGGGAATATGGACAGCCACTCACAGGATAAAATATTGAGACATGTTATATTTATATTTTCTATACTTAAAAAACAATAATAAATTAAATATTAATTTAGATATTATGCTACTAGTTTTAACTAAATGTTCTTAGATTTTTTATTTGTATTTCTTTTCCTTTTCAAAAACAAAAACACAAGGATTTGACTTGTATAAAAAATTGTTTATTAATCAGAAATGAAAATAATATGATAAGAGATATTTAGAAGTGGGATATATGGCATCATGTATGATCAAATTCTCTAGTGACTTAAGAACGTTAGGTTTTTTGTATATGGACTCAAATAATTAAATTAAAATCAAAAACCAATTGGAATTGGATGGTTGCTCCGTGGCTTTTTTGGTGACCAAAAAAAACGAACGAAAATGATGTGGATGGCACTAGTTTTATGGCCACTTGCACTTAATTATATCAAATAAAGTATATAATCTCTACAAAAATAATGAGTACTTGTATTGGAATAAGCCAGTCTCTAAAAGCACTCTATTAACTAAATTAGAGCAATGCTGGGGTGCCGACCTATTTTGCCCCGAGTCCCGACTTGGTACAAATCCTCTCACAAACAGGGGTGGGGTGAGTTTTTTGGGGTGTTTTTTTAATGAGGTGGGTCCCATGAGGTGGATTTTTTTGGGGGTTTTTTTTAAAGAGGTGTGGGACCCACCTTATGTGCGAGCTCAACTCTGCCAGGCCTTTTACAGGCCAGGCCTTTTACAGGCCTGGCATAGCAGTACTTTTGATTAAATTATAACAATTTAATTCACTTTCAACAAATTATTAATAATAAATTAACTATTAATTGTCCAACTATAACTAAACACACACGTCTAACTAATTATAGTCTAAAAGAATGAGTAATTATTAATACTAGTCAAGTTTTCATTCTTCTTTCAACGTGGGAATTATTCCCTTAAATTGAATAAAGACACTAATAATATGTTTCATAAAGGCACTCCAAGTCTTATTTCAAATCAGCCAAACATGTTTTTAGCTTAATGATTCAACATTAGTCTCCTCAGGTCGAGAACCATCTCTTAATTCAGAGTCGAGATATATTGCATCGAACTTACTTTTATTTTAGTTGTGTGACACCTCACCATATCACTCATTCCGAGTAAATGGAAAGATGTCAACACATTTTTTGACTCTTCAACGCACCCCCAAATTGTCTTGCCATTTGCTAAAAAAAATGTGATAATTAAATTGATGTATCAAAAATATATAAAGAGGATAGCAGACCTAAACTCCTTAATTAAACATGTGACCCACTCAAATTGTTAGTTTAATTAGGTTAAAAACCTTTTAGAAATTTATTAAATTCCAATAAATAGTACTACTTTCAATTTTATGAGAATGAACCAAGAATCTATAAATATACACTTTTTCCCTAAAACATATATGTATTATCTGGCCCATATAACTTATGCAGGATATTATCACTAAAAGATGTAAGCTCATGGAGGAGGTGCAACCCCACCCTATATCATAAAAAATAAGTTTCAAAAATTTACCCTAAATCCACTCCCTTTGGGCAAATCCTTGTTTGTTATAAGCGTGCTCTTGCATTATACAACCACTAAGAGAAAATTCTTGAGTATTAACTTGATCACGGGACATTTTGCTCGAATATTGCCATGACTTCGTAAAAGCTATAGCTAATGGAGTAGGAACAATCCATCATATATTACTCGGAATCAAGTGTAAGAATCCACTTCAAACCCTCTATTTAGGCTACCTCTTTTCAAACATATTTTTGGATTACTACTAAAATTGATAAGTTCAAGATTACGAAGTCAAAAAAGATTCAAGCAAGACAGATTCGAACTTACCAGCCCTTGATATTCGAGATACACAAGCTTCTTATGCTATCAATATTCTATTTTATTTAATATGGAGCCATCATTTTTTTTTTAAATCTTTTCGACCAAATATACTATTCATCGTGATAAGATAATAAATTGCTGGATAATGTCACGTCCTTGATCCCCTCATTGAAAATGTAGTGGCAAGAATATGAATGAAAATGACTTTTATTTGTTTTTTATGGCACAATATACATGCACTAGCGATTTGTGGTGGTAGAGAAGATTGATAATTTTCTTGAATGAATGAGTGGTCCGAATTGATCATTGAGTGTGGAAATCATTAAAACAATGAAACAAAAAAGTGGGATCAAAAGTTTTCATTACTTTAAGATCACTAATTTGATTAATCATTGTTTGAGTTTTTGTTAGTGAGCTTTGAATTATAGCAATAGGTGGAGAGTGGTCTATGGCCACCAAGGGTTTTTGTTGGCTAAGGTACTAATTATAGCAAATTTGAATCGTTGCTTGAGATTCGAGATTATTTTCGACTAAATTTTTGTCTATTGTTGTTAGGTTATCTATATTCAATTTAGTACAATAAACGGGTTTTGTGAGCATAGAGCGTGTGGGGTTAAATTTGAAAGAAAGTAAAGTTATTATTTGAGTCTAAACATATAAAAAAAATTAGAGTAATTATCACCTAACATCCTCATCTTTCATTATTATTGTAGAAAATATTCTTACATCTTATTTTATTTTTGACGTTTTTACCCTTATTTCCACATTTCATTGTGCAAAATGTCATTTTCATTTATTTTCTCAATTAAAAATTGTAGAATGACGAATATACCTTTCTCTTTAAATAAAAAAAAAAAGAAAAAAAATTAATTCCAAACATGGTCCCAATTTTTTTAAAAGGACCAAAATTAGTTTTCTTTTTTTATTTAAACAAGAATGTATATTCGTCATTTCACATTTCTCTATTGAGAAATTAGATGAAAATATATAGAAATTATAGTTTGCCAAAAAAGATTTAATTAAGGGTGAAAATGTCCAAAACTATGAAAGGTATGGATTTTTCGCAATAGTAGTGAAAGATATGGACATTATCTGCTAATTACCTTTTTAATAATTTATTTGAGATTCATTTGCACTTTTTTAAAAGAATTGGGACATGGTTGCAGTTAATTTTTTATTTTGTTATTGTTTTATTTAAATAGAATTGTATATTCGTCATTTCATAATTTTTAATTGAGAAAATGGATGAAAATGACATTTTGCGCAATGAAATGTGAAAATAAGAGTGAAAATGTCGAAAAAATGAAGAGTAATGATGTTTACCACAATAATAATGAAAGGTGTGGACGTTATGTGTTAATTATCTAAAAAAAATTAATATTTTTAAATGTATAAGATTACTTTCGTTAAAGTATCTCGTACCTTATTGTGAAATTAAGTAAGTAGATTATTTTAAATTCTCACCGTGGTCCCCATGGTACTGATTAATTAAGGTTAATGGAATGTTGACAAAATAAAAGTTTAGGTTAATTAGTACATAACGTCCTCACCTTTCATTGTTATTGTAGAAAACGTTACTACATTTTATTTTTTGACATTTTCACCCTTATTTTCATCTTTCATTGCGCAAAATGTCATTTTCACTTATTTTCTCAATTAAAAATTATGAAATAACAAATATACCTCTCTCTCATTAAGTAAAACAAAAAGAAAAAAAAAATTAATTGCAACCACAATCCCAATTTTAAAAAAACGCAAATAAATCACAAATAAATTATTAAAAGAGTAATTAGTACATAATATCTCTATATTTCACCGTTATTGCGAAAAACGTCTTCACATTTCATTATTTTTGGCATTTTCAACCTTAATTACACATTTGATTGCGCAAACCATCATTTCTATGCATTTTCATTAAATTTCTCAATAAAAAACTATGAAATGATGAATATACCCTCATATTTAAATAAAAATATTTTTTAAATTTCTAATTCTTTAACAATTTATTTGGGACTCATTTGCAGTTTTTAATTTTTTAATTTTAAAAAAATTAATTAGGACTCATTTGCACTTTTTTAAACAAAATTAAATAATTTATTAGGGACTTGCTTGCACTTCTTTAAAAAAATTGGTACTATGATTACAATTAATTCTTTAGCTTTTTATTTAAATAGAATGGTATATTCGTCATTTCACAGATTTTTTATTGAGAAATTGGATGAGAATGCATATGATTGATAGTTTGCGCAATCAAATGTGTAATTAAGGGTGAAAATATCAAAAAAAAAAAATGAAAGGTGTGGACTTTTTTGCAATAACGGTGAAAGATAGGGACATCATGTACTAATTACCCTTTTAATAATTTATTTGTAACTTATTTTCGCTTTTAAGAAAAATTGGGATTGTGGTTGCAATTAGTTTATTTTCCTTTTCTTTTTGTTTTATTTAAAGATATGGGTATATTCGTCATTTCATGGTTTTTAATTGTGAAAATATGTGAAAATGATATTTTGTGCAATGAAATGTGAAAATAAGATTGAAATTGTCAAAAAAATGAAAGATAGTGATGTTTTCCACAATAACAATGAAATGAGGGGACGTTATGTGCTAATTACCCTAAAAGTTTAATAATAGAACTTTTAATATAAAGAAAATCCCCAGACCATGATGGGGTGATTGTTAACAATGCTTTCGTATTGTTAGTTCGATCGTATTTTATGCCCTCCAAGTTATTTAAGGACAATTGCTTTCCATTTTTTCCTACTTAAATTATTTTATTTAAACACTTAATAACATGTTGTTTTTTATTTATTATGATTATTGAATAAAGCCTAAGGCTCCGTTTGATAGGGTACATTTTTCATGGAAAATATTTTTTCTATTTTCCAACTTTTGTAGCGTTTGATAGGCAAAAAATTTTCGAAAAAATATTTTCTAACTTTCCAAATTTTCCACCTTTTTGAGGAAAATAAATTCTTGATATTTTGGTTGGTAAATATTTTCCAGGTTTTTATTTTTTTATTTTTTTTTTGCAATTAGAAAAAATTCTAAATACAATAGTAAAAGAAAAATTCATTTTTCATTGACAATTTACATGCAAAACAAAGTCGAGCAAATGGTATTCGGTATGGTTATTTTTTTCAATTTTTTTTTTTCAATTAGAACAAATTCTAGACCCAATTGTAGAAATTATTATCACTTTAATGGACAATTTTCATAAAAAAAAATAAAAAAAAAAAAGTCAAACGGACATCAAATTTTCAACATTTTCCATGAAAAATTATACCAATCAAACACAATTAATTACAATTCTCAGTAAAGCAATTTCTAAGCAAATCTTTTTCCTGTAAAATATTTTCTTTTTACCCATTTTCCACATTTACAATCAAACGGACCCCAAGAGTTTCTCACCTTCTTGTTGAATTTGAAGCATTCATGCAAGGAACTAGTGAATCTTTTACTTCTAAATTCTAATTCCATCATAACTTATCCCACTCACATTCACATTCACTGCATGGAGAAAATTCCTAATACTCTTCGGATTAAGAAAAACTTAGTACTCCCCAATTCTTAATCGACATGTGCATTACAATGGAGAAACCTAACCATATATAGAAATGAAATACTGCATGTAAAAATAAGAGAATAAAATTCTATAATGGATAATTCATAATTGCATTCAATAAACAGTTGTATTTTACTACTACAACCAAAATAATCAGTTATAGATGGGCCTAAAACTCACGAGTGTCATTTAAGGACCATTACCTTTGAGCACAAACAAGTCCAACCCAGTCAGGCCGTGAAGTCGGTTCGAATTTGGTTGACAGGAAACAACTTGGGCCAAAGAATCCCCCAAATCATAGATATGTTAAATAATACATTTGTGCATTGTGTGTGCAGGACGGATATAGAGAATAGCGCTACTTGTACATAAGGATCAGCTACAGATTGGGTGTTAAGAGGGGAGTTGAGAATATATATTTTTTAAATTGATTGATGAAATTCTGACTCAATCATATATTATCATATCATGTGTATGTACATCAATCTATAAGTAGGGGTGGACATGAATTGAGTTAGGTTGATTTTTGTCTCAACACAACATGATCGATTTGATCATAATTTAACCCAATTCAACCCGTGTAAAAGTTAAAACACAACCCAACCAATCAATTATTATTAGGTTGGGTTGGGTTTGGTTGGTCGGTTTGAGACAACTTGTCAACAAATATTAAAGTATGTGGGTCAGGTTGGACGGATTTATAATTGACTCATGGCTTATATAATATTAGATCTCTATAGTTGTAATGATCAAAAAATTTGAATTATTTTGGCACTTCATGCCCGAAAATGTTACATGGACAAATTGATATTAAATTATATGAAGTCAAGAAATTTTTTGACAATTAAAATATTTTTGTGTTGAATGTATATTTGCTTATACTATTTTTCGTAAAATACATTATATCCAAGTCTTATAATATTATTCTAAGAGTTTCTATGTCTTGTGTCATATTCAAGACTTCTCGTAGATCACGTTTGCGTATATAGAGCATAGTTAATTAGTAGCATATAATTTGTGTATGGTTTCCTCAAACTTTTCAACTATTGCACAAAATTTTCCAACAAGAACTAACATTTTAATCTATATTTTTCTGAATATTGTAGCTCTTGGAGGTTGTATGAAGAAACAGGGTGAATTAATTCCATCCAAGCAACATCATAACACTTGTAAAGTTCGAAAATATAGTCAGATTCGGTTGGACGAGTTTGTTCGATTTTCATGAGTTGTTATCATACCCGACACGACCTAACCCGTCTACACAACCAACCCACCCAACCCGTGTAAAAACAATAAAAAAAAAGACCCAAATCGGTCGGGTTAGTTTGGTTTGGACGATTTTGGCTGGTTCGGTTGGATTTTGCCCACCCATATTTGTAAGTGATGATATTAGATATATATGTAACACAATCGAAAAATATATTAGTAAAACATGGGGACATCTTACTTGAGCTTTATTTGATTAAGGAAATAAGAGAATTCCATTTGTAAATTTTAAATCTAACAAGTACCATTTTGAGAGCTCCTTTGACATTTGAAAATCAACATGGATATTAAGAGCTTGTTCTCTTTGCTGTTATCAAAACGTTTTCTATTTTCGATTTTTCAAAATAGTGAAAACGCGTTCTCTTTCCTATTTTCGAAAAAGCATTTTTGAAAACAAGTTTGAAATTTACAAAGAAAACCCAAAACGACAAATGTTCTCTTTGCCATTTTCACACCGTTTTCTGTTTTCGATTTTTCAAAACAGTAAAAACACGTTCTCTTTCCTATTTTTGAAAACGCATTTTTGAAAACAAGTTTAAAATTTACAAAGAAAACCCAATTTGTCGTTTTGGGTATTTTCAGTTAAAACCAAGCCAAAATTTTCAAATGCGTTTTAAGTGTTTTCGATTTTCTTTGTCACCCCAACCACCACCATGGCCGCCTGCACCAATCGTCGTCGCCGTCTCCGCATGCAACCAAAACAACTACTGTAGCAGAACCACCACTGCACCCAACCCAAATTGGAAACACCCAAAATTGCACCCAACCCAAAATCGCATTGTTCTCAGCAACCGCACCCAACCCACCATTCACATCACCGTTCTCAGCAACCAAAAACACCCAAAATTGTGACGTTGCGTTCGCAACAACGACGCCATTCAAAATCAGACCTACCACCATTCCCAAAATTGCACCTAACCCACTATTCATAGCAGCTACCGTCGCCAACCCCAACCACCGCTTGAAAAAAAAACTAGGGAAGAGGAAGACAGTGAGAGAGATGATAGAGAAGGGAAGAAGAGAGAGACGAGAGAGGAGAAAGAGAAGGGAAATATCGAAAGTGAACGCGTTTTGGGTTTTTTATTTTTGAAAATAATTTTACAAAATGTCAAAAATAACACATTTTCAATAATCTCAAAATGGATATTCAAAACATAAAACCAAAAATGAATTCAAAACTCAAAACACAAAATTGAAACACAAAGAGAACAACTCTTAAATAAGTTAATAAATAAACGTAAAAATATGTCATATATTTTTCCAACATCAACTGAAAAGTTTTGTTTGACTTAAAAATATTTAAAAAAAAAAATCGTTTCTTTGTTAGTTTAAATGGGTAGGTTCTCAATTCTTCCACGTGCCATATGGCCAAACTTTGGGTTCCTATGTTTGGATTTTATGAAACTTTAAATTTTATAAAACTAGAAAACTTAATTATTTTATTGTTAAGATCCTACATGTCAAATAATGCGGAACATACCTTAATTCTTTTGAAATAATTCTTTAATACTGGATCTTGAATTTTAATTATGGTTCTTTTAATTTTTGAGTTTTTGATCTTGATTTTGCCCTTTTGCTGCATAATCTTGATTGTCTTATTTTTCGATTTAATTGCTCCAATCATTCTTCTTGATTGTAGGTTTTGGATCTTCCTTTTCGATATACTTTCTCTTGTACTATTGTGTTGATGAAAAGACNTTGCTGCATAATCTTGATTGTCTTATTTTTCGATTTAATTGCTCCAATCATTCTTCTTGATTGTAGGTTTTGGATCTTCCTTTTCGATATACTTTCTCTTGTACTATTGTGTTGATGAAAAGACACAAAGAATGAGAAGTTGCATATGAATTTTGGGAGGGAGGGAGGGAGGGGGAGTGGGGGGGTCATAACCCTATTGATAGCTTTTATATGTATTTGACTCATCATCAAATACAACTTTAATGGACCCGATTTCTACACATATAATCTGGTCCACACTTTATTTAGATGTCTTAAACACAACAATTTAATTCTTTATGTTGGGTATTTTAGTGATGTCCAAATAACCTCTAGGCGAAGATGTAAAATCGTGGCCCATTAACTTCATAGGCTTTAAGCCCAGGATTGAAGAATATCATTTAACCCACAACACCACAAAGAGTTGGAACCCACTTGTGTTGGGTGTTTTGAGGAAATCAGTCCATTAGGGATTGGTGCTCAATA
>CAIGRS010181052.1:0-17462 GCA_903798395.1 Fraxinus floribunda | reverse complement strand
AAAAAAATAACGTGGGTCAACACAGGGGCTAAAAATCTAATTTTAATCTCCACCAAATACCCTCTTATAAAGTTTACTTATATTTTTATATGGATAAGTTTTATTAATCGAGCAGTAAGTTATTATATCTTGATAATAATGTAAAAATTACTTTTTAAAATTCCAAGTATATTTTAATTCCACTATAATTTAATCATTGTTTGGTGGGGATTAAAATCAGATTTTTATTAAATTTTGATAAAAAAGTTTATATAATATTATTAAAAAATTGTGGGACGTATGAAACATATGATTAAAATTAATTGTTAACTTTTATTTAGATTAAAATATAAGCTTTAATAACTACCCAACAGGGGCTTAATAATGGATCTGTCTGGCTACTGATGTTTCTTAGGGTCCATATAATTTGGAGGCTAGCCCAGCCAATCTAAAAATACAAAAGGCCCAATAGAGTCCATGTCAAGTCTAATGAGCCTTATAACCAACCCGACATCCCTAAACATATGCAGGCTGGATTTAATTACTACCCAACAGTGGCTTAATAATGGATCTGTCTGGCTACTGAAGTTTCCCAGGGTCCATATAATTTGGAGGCTAGCCCAGTGCATCTATAAATACAAAAGGCCCAATAGGGTCCATGTCAAGTCTAATGGGCCTTATAACCATACCCGACATCCCTAAACATATGCAGGCTGGGTTGTCCTGGGCCTGTGAATCCCGACCCACCTTTACATCTTTAGTTGCGTGCACCGAAATGGAAAAGGTCAATGGGACCCATAACTTTTAAGTGGGATTTACTAATATTTTTTTTTTGAAAAGTCATGGACTCCATTTACAATTTCTTTTCCTTAATTTTTGTTGTTTTTCTACTTAATTTTTATTTTAGTTTCTCTATTTTATTATCTTAAAAGAGCGAATCCCAGATCACTATTCATTTTAGTTACTCTCGTTTTCACACTGAACTGTCACAGATCATAAAACACAATATATATACCATTTTAAGGGAAAATGGATTTCGACATTCGCCCTGAATCTTGACTTTCGCCTCTCGTTTCTGATAAGAGACATAAACCTGCAAGAATAATCTTCATTGCTTCAATTTCTCTCTTCTGTATATTGTTTCTGGTTTTTTGAGTTCTATAGTTGAATCTGTATTTTCTTTTCGTTTTCTGTTCGATCTTTTAAGAAGTCGAACCCAAAATTAGCGAAACGGTCGTTACTTGTGCAGGCCGTCGTCATCACCACTACTAGCGCCCCCTATGGTGCTGCCATATGCAGCTTCATGGGAACTCTAATGGGTGACTCGGCCTCCTCGTTTAGGCCTTCGATTGAGGCTGTTAACTTAAATCCGGAAACTATGGCGTCGCTTAAACGAGCCCGTTTCCATTTTTTTGACTTTTGTGCTCATGTATATTCGCATGTTTATGATTGGTTCGGAATGATTTTGGACGGTTTGGGTTAGTTCATATTTGTGGGTTTTGTGAATTTGGTATTGTTAAGTCTTAAAAAGTAATATTTTTTTTTTTGTGAACAATTAAAGGTTATATTTATTTGTGTGTAATAGATGTATAAGTAATTGTATATATACAAATTCGTACGTAATTATTTTTGATGATTTGGGTTGGTTTATGTTTGTAGTTGTTGGAGATTTGGTATTCTTAAGCCTTCCAGAGCCCGAAGAGTCATTTAGAGCTTCCATTGATATTGAAGAAACCGAAAAGCATCCAAAAGTTTCCTAGATGCTGAAGGTGTCCTTAACGACTTTCAAGGTAGCGGAAAGGGCATACGGAGTTCACTCTACATTATTTTTCTTATTGTTTTGATGCTTGTTTTTTGATCAAATATTGCAAGTGGTAGTGTATTAATGTTTTTCTTTTGTTAGCTTCTCTATTTTGATTGATTGGATTACAGAAATAAAATCACAGGTTTGAAAACTATTTCTCATTATTCTTCCGCTAGTGGGGTACTTTCTATTCTACAACTTTTTTTTATTCTTGATCAAAATTTAAGATTTTAATTTTATCAAATCGCTCAAATTTGTTTCTCCATGAGATTTTTTGTGAGGTTTCTCCATGATTACGCTGGGTAAGAAATGAATTGTTATTGGTTGTTTGATGTGCTATGAATCCAAATTATATTTTTTTAAGTGAAAAAAGATTATTAGTGTTGACTTTAGATATTCGATCGGGTTTTGTCCACCCCTAATTGAGGGTATCTTTCAATCACACATTCTCACAATAAAATATTTTGCACGTAAATTCAAAATATTTTTCTACTTTGTATCACAAATTCTCCAAAAAAATTATTAATCCAAAATTCATTTTTCTAAAACAAACTCATTTTAATGGTTGTCAAACGGGGACGAATTAAAAGTAAGAATACAATAGTTATTTTAAAGCGGCGTTGACTTTTTAACATTTAACTGGTAATTTTGAGAATTAGGGACTTAGAGCCTGTTTGATACGGCTTAAAATCCAATTAAAATTGAAAATATGGCCGTTATTGGGTTCACCCGTCTAATAAAAGTCAACAATAACGGCTATATTTTCAATTTTAATCTGATTTTAATCTCTACCAAACACCCTCTTAATCTCACAATGTTAAAAGGTTAGATAGTTAAAACTTCACTTTGGAAGGTTATGAGCCATTTTCTCACCCCTTCAAAGGTATGGGAGCTCGTCCTTAATTTTCCAATAAATTATTTTATAGGCATCAGAGTGAATTGCCAAGCCAGAAGAACCCTAGCCCACCAGAGTTAGATGTGGGCTTATATTCAAGCTTATCGTCCTTATAAATATGAAAATTTGGATTTTAGGTGAGATTTGAAGAATACTTGGTCACCGTAATCCTCCACAAAATCTATGCACAAGAGTGTATTATTGGAAATTTGTACCAAACTAATGAATGAGGTCGGAGGTGGTTAATTAAGGGTGTGTTTGATAGACATTATTTTGGAATAATTAATTTTGGAATAGTAGAGTGATAGAGAATGTGTAATTGAAAAAGAAAGAAAAATTATTAATGTGATGAAAAATATTATTTTATTAAAGAATGTGTGGTTGAAAATGAGTAGAAGAATGAGAATGAGATTTTTAATCGGAATCAACCGGGGCTAAAGCTATAATGCATCAATTAGACCAAATTAAGATGTCACCATCACACATGAAGGATTTGTATCCTCACAACAACACCACCACCCATATCCTCCATGGACAAGACAACATAGACTAGAATCATAGGTCATAGGCCATTATGACTCTATCGTCGTCACCCTCAATAACAATCACGACCTCTACAAGTAGCAGCTATATGCTTATCGATGCCATAACATTTTAGGTTAATATGATCGTGGATGACTCTTCTCATCGCATGCCTATATGAAGAGTTTCATTTATCATGTTCCTAGTAGGACAAGCTTGTCCGCTCTACCATTATTAGCTTGTACTAAATACCTACTACGATCTTTCTAATTCTCACATGGGAGATTCTTTAGTTGTTTCACGCCTACTTATCCGACGATCGAAATTAGTTTTTGAAGTTTTTCGTTTCACTTTTTATGTCGCCCAAACATAAAAAAGATGATCACAAGGTACCAAATAAATTTTTGACATCAACAGTACAAAAGCTCTAGAGCACGAATTCTCATCAATGAATTTTTGACATCGACAGTACACAACTGCGACACAGCACCCGACGAGGGGCGCGGTCGCGCGTGCTGGGCTCCATCAGAATAGTGCTATGTCATTAGGAAGAAGGAGACCGGCTTAAGAGACTGGAGAGGCGAGGGTTTGGCTTTGCCGCAATTCCTCTTCCTTTTTTTTGTTTTGTAATTAGGCCTTTTGCCTGAGTTGGGCTGAAATTATAATTTATTTTAGTTGGGTGGCCCTCTTCCTTTTCTTTTTGTTTAATTGGGCATTTTACCTGAATTGGGCTGGAATTATAATTTATTTTAGTTGGGCCTCTGATTTTCAATTGACCAACCCCAATTCAATGTTTAATTATATATAAAATGCAGGCCCGTTTGTCCAAAACAATTTCCATTTTCCACCTCCAAATCAACACGACTTCGTGGTTGTCGGCAACTCTGTTCTTCTTCTTGCCTCCCGGTGACGCCTTCATCAATCCAGCCATGTCACCGGTGCAAAAAGACTTAAGTCTCGGAAGCCGGAAGGTCTAGTGATCGGCTGTCGACCGATCGTCCGTGAGTTTTATGTTTTCTGACTTTCTCTCCCTTTTTTGTTGGTTTTGGTCTTATTTTTTATTTGTGAGTTATGACCATCCTTACGGGTTGAAATCATGATTTATGTCGTATGAATAATGAATTAATTAGCAATTTGACATTGAAATTTTGAAATTAGAATTGTGATTTCACTGATTTGTGAATTTGTGACTTTTTTATCGCGTATTTTTGTAGTAGTTTGGGCTGTATTAAATCATATATTGAATAATTTTTAATATTATTTAATTAAATATTAATAAAAGACCTCGCTCTTATGTTCACTAATTTTCGACAGTCAGTGGTTAACGATTAACATTCGGTCCACCCGTATTGAACTTTTGTGTTGAGTCTGCCGCTAGATGTACACGAGACATTGATTTATTGGATAATGGGGGATTTAACTATGTGCTATAGAGCATTATAGTTATGCAAGGTATGAACATAATTTTGGTGTCATATTCTTGTTGGAGATAGCGAGCACTAAAGTTAATGAAAGGAATAAGTTATATAATCATGTACAAAATTAACTGGTTTTGAGCCATCCGACCCGACAACTTCTTACATTCTCAACTATCTTGTCCATTCCCTTCCCTTTCCTCCCATTCTTGTCCCGTCATTAGCTTTAAGTAACAAACTTAGTCGCTGTTGGATAGATATTAAAATTAGATTTTAATAAAAGTTGATGAAACGTGTAATTGAAAAGTTGTGAATCCTATAAAATGTATGGTTAAAATTAATTGTTGACTTAACTTAAGATTTTAATACAAACCAAATAGGTGCTTAAGATTATTATGAAAAATACAATTTTTTTTATTATAGTATATTCAATATTAATTAGAAAACCAAGCCCAACCATGAATTTGATTTATCATTTGTTTGATTATCATTTTTTCTAAAATGAGAATGAAAAATATAGTCGTTATTGGACCCCACACAAAAGATAAAAATTCAAAATTGATGATTTGATATGATGGATAACGGTCATATTTTTCATTTTTAGAGAAGAAAAAGGTGGCTCAAACAGGACCTTAAAGTAAAATGTCACTCGTGCACTTATGATTGACATTATTGTTGACATGACACGTGTTAACAAGTGTTGATTGGATGAAAAATTTGTTAAAAAATTTAAATTCTTCAATTTTGTCAAGTGACACGATGTAAAAAATGATATAAATGTAGCATAATTGATTTTCAAACTGTATTTTTCTCTATTTTCTTTTAAATCACACATTTTTCAATAAAATAATATTATACGCAAATTCAAATATTTTCTTATCTTTTAATTACAAATTCTCCATCAATTTACTATTTCAAAATGAATTCCTAGCTCCTGTATGGTTTACATTTTTTTAAAATACATTCTTTCAAAACTCATTTTCAATAAAATAATATTTTTCATCGTATCAATAATATTTTCTTACTATTTAATCACATATTTCTCATTATATCACTATTTAAAATATATTATTTCTTCAAAAATATCCATCAAACACATCCTTAGCCAAAAATAGAGTTCAAATAAACTGGTTACTGGTGAATACAATATTTTATTTTTGGAAGATAAGATAAAATAAAACGTACGTGTCATTAAAGTAGACGTACCAGTGAATACCGGTTCCACCGGATAATTTGCACAATATATGTAGACCTTTCTAGGGTTTCATTTCATATCGTCCTTATATTAGCGCAATTCCTCCACACACACACACACACACACCCCCCCCCCATCCCCCTCGCCCTCCCCCTCTCTCTGTATCTCTCTCTCCTACCTCTAAAAGCTGTACGTGTATTCAGCTCATAACTCGGAAATTACCTTCGTCGCCCTCTATTAGGTAAAATCTCTCTCTCTCTCTCTCTCTCTTATTGTATTAGCGGATCGATGTGTTTGAGGAGATTTTTATGCACCCACGAATCAGAAATTAGGGTTTGTTTCCTGGGTAAGAAGTTTCTTTTGCGTCTATGTATATGTCGTCTTTATAGTTTTTTTTTTTAAGGAATTTTAACTTCGAATTGGGAAATTGATTTTCGGATATTAGTGAATCGTTCGCGTGTATAAATGTATAGGCAGTCTTAGACGTAGAAGCAAATTGATTGTTTGAATAGATTTGTACTCGGTCGTGAATCAGAAGTTTGGGCTTATCGACTATCAAAAAAAAAAATTAAAATTAGGGCTTATTTACTATTTATGCGTGTGTAATTTTATGCGTGATGATGGGATTTGATTGTTCAAATGGATTTGTTACTCACTCTTTGAATAAGGAATTAGGGTTTATTGACTAACCATATAAAAAGGTTATCAAATTCTAATGAAGGAATTTATGGGTTAATCAAGAGTTTACTATGCCCTGTCATAAAAACTTCACATTATTTTCTATTTTTCACAGCCTACTACAGGTTGACTTTTTGCTATTAAAATTTGAATCTTTTGGTAAATTTAGATAAATGTTACTTACAAAATTGATTTTCTTTCTCTGTATACGTTTTCCCCTCAAATCTATTGTTCTCATGCCTGAAATTTTCCAGGACTAATGTTGTACAAAATTCAAAAGTGAACTTTTAACATTGGTATATACAGTAGCGAGTGGATGCTTTTATATGGCATTTGCACTAGTAATGTGGAGATCAGTTTGTGCATGATGATAGGAAAATTTTGGATACTTGAATTGCTACCATATATATGTTTTCAGGTTGAAGGGCGAAATTTTGTGGAAAAAGTATGAGATATATGGAATGTAGACCACTTTATTTTGAGTACTTGAATTCAATCATATCATTATTTTCAGGTTGTAAGGTTGCATTGTCGAAAAAATAGTGTGAGGGAAAATTATGGTTTGATAAATGCAATCATGGAGCTAGATCCGTAGTCCTTTTTATTTGGAACAATTGGTTGTGGTTAGTGTGTCCCAATCTCTTTTTTGGAAACCATCTTTTACATGACTGCCACTTCATAACCTCTCTATGAAGAATAGATGGAAACAAGGAAGTGCAAGTGTGAGAGAGTACCTATATGACCATGTAAATCCTTAGAGAAAGAAAGAGATGGAAGTGAGGAAGTGTGAGTGAGGGAGAGTGCCTACAAGACCATGTGAATCCTTATTTTTATAGCCCCCTTGTCCTAGTTGTTTATCATAGCTGACTTATCTTGGTTAATAATATCATCTCTGCAATATTTGTTGTTTTGTTTGGTATTCTCAAATTACAAAATATTTTGAACAGTAGCTGTCACTGCTAAATTATGTTTCTTAGATTAATATCAATCC
This sequence comes from Fraxinus floribunda, assembly GCA_903798395.1. NCBI lineage: Eukaryota > Viridiplantae > Streptophyta > Magnoliopsida > Lamiales > Oleaceae > Fraxinus > Fraxinus floribunda. The sequence continues at coordinate 9,983 of CAIGRS010181052.1, read as the reverse complement.
AGAAATGGTCTGATAGACCAAGATGCCTTCATTATCTTATGTATCAGTTTCCGCAAGGAAGGCTATTACCTGCGGAGTTGTCATTATGTGGAAGTTACTTGGTTTGTGATATGCGAAATTGATTAATGGCGGCCTGGGTTTCTCTGATCGTGCTGGTGATGGCTGATTAGGGGAATATCATCAGATTGCAAAATTTTTATAATGCATTATGCAAATATTTTTTTTAGTTAGCAACAATTTGGCGTTGAGCGTTATACGAGTTATTGGACGCAGATCGCCGGCTCAAATTCGATGGTTTGGTCTGGTAACCTCCAAGATAGACATCAAACTGGTTGGACAGCTCTTTTGGACAAGTGGACTATTGAATTGGACAAAACGTGTGCCAGGAGTCCTGGTGATATGCCAGGCCAGCCACAACCTTAGAACCTGGGATGTTTTGATAACATCTACTATGCTGCATTGCCACTCAGCCATTGCAATTTGTTACTTGGCCCATGTTTGGTCGGGATTAAAATCTGATTTTAATTCCAAGTCAAAGACAACATTTTTCATGGAACTCACAACTTTTCAATCACACATTTTATCTAACTTTTATGAAAATCTATTAAAAATCTAATTTCAATCCACACCACATAGGTGCTTAATATTCATACTAATAACATACTTAAAAAAGAAGACGTCAATATAATCTGATTATATTACAATTATTATTATCTTGATTAACTACAACTATGGGGATTTAAATTTTAATTAGATAAATCAATCTTTGTTAGTGTACACTGTACACGAGTAAAAAATCTGTATTACCAATTGTGTTATTTTATTATTGCAAAACTAAAACCATTGAATATATTTCTCAACCAAATATAAAAATATATGATTACATAAATGAAAGACTAAATTATAATGAAAGTAGTTCCAAAGTATAAAAAGAAGAGAAAAAAAACCAATGTTATATTACGTTTGACGTGGGAAAACAGAATAAATGATACTTGAGAATTTTACCTCCTTTTGTTACTATGCTACTCTATGCAATCCATTATGATATTACAGTACAAATTGATTTGTAAACTTTATACTTTATTTTGATGTTACTTTTCTAGTTAAAAAAGATGTTTTTATTAGAGTTTTATGAATGACTGCTGGTAGAACCAGTGAGGGAGTGTGACCGGCAAAGTTGAACCAATGACCTGGCTAAATATCGGGTAGTTGTGTGTGTGTGTGAGTTAGGATAGTGGTTTGTTGGAGAATGTGTAGTTGAGAAGTTAAGAAAAGCTTTCGGTTTATGTGTAAAATTATTTTATAAAAAATGTGTAGTTGAAAATGAGTTCTGAAATAATGGGGCCTTTTCATAGGCTAAATAAGAAAATAAGTGAGAAAAATGTTAGTATGAATTTTGAACTATGTAAAGCACTTTACTCAAAAGTTGTAATGCTTTTAGTTCCTTGGGAGGATGCTTTCTTTTTCCATTTCTGTGCGGTTGTTTTGGTGGGAGTTGACTACCGAATCTTTTTCTGATTTGTGTAATCTTTCCTTTACTGAGTTGTGTAGTACTTTGTTGTTATGGTAGCATTTGTTAGTCAAAGACTCAAAATAATCATATGGATTGTTCTCTGACCGGATATGCATAAATGAAATTTTTGTCGAAGTCTGTTACTTTTACGAACTTGATTGAGATGAAACTGGTGGCAGGTAGTTGGAGATTAACATGATTTTAATTTATAGTGCGTTGTTTGGGTTATTTGCATTTTTTCCCGTGTTTTGCGTGGTGGTTATTTGTTAAGAAACTCTTTGATGTTTTTCAGTTGAATGCCTAATTGGTATTTCATATGATGAGATTGACACTGCCTCATTACTCTCAGTACTATTGCATGTTAAGAGATGAATTTGAAGTTGCTTATTAATTTTTTGTTTTTTTTGTTGCAGTGTGTTTTACTGGGTAATTTGCTTGTGTAGGTGAGTTCGTGGGATAGGCTAACTTATTCTCCAAAGCCTATTTAGAGCTGTTCATATTTGCTTATGTTCTGCAGTTTTGGTGCTTAATGTCCAACAATCTTGTTTCGCACTTCCCCCTGCCAAACAGGCAGGTGGTTTCGATGGAGCATACCTCCACCCCACTGGACTTGGCAACATCAGAAATGCAAATGAGAGTGGCTGGCCAAGTGCCTAACAATGACCTATCACATCATTTTGCTTTATCAAATGAGCAAATGGGAGTGGCAGAGCCGATGTCCAGTAATCTTGGATTCCAAAATGTGTTGGTACCAAACAACAACAAGGTAGGACAGAACGAACTTGTTGGCATTAATGGATCAAATGCATTTTGGATGCCAAGCGAACAAGGTCATGATGGTGCGCTCATGCAAAACATCCAAGCTGGAGAAAAGTCATTGCTGCCGAGTAAGCGCAAGGTTGAAGGGGGTCCTGAGCAATATAATTTTGTCCCTCAACAGTCGCTGATTCCAAATAAGCGTGCAATTCACCTGGGAGCCCACGTCAATTCACCTGGATCGAGACAACTGGCACCACAAAAGAAAACAATGCCGATGCAGTCCAACTTGAGTTCTCCAGGGTTGCAAAATCAACCTTTGCCAAACAAGAAAATGGTGCGAAACGAATCCATGTCCAGTAAATCTGGCGGGCCACGGGGGCCGAATTTGAAGAGACAAATTTCACTAATTCAATCTGGGTCCAAGGTTCAGACAGAGTCATCTGAAGCTATTAGGTCGAAAATGAGGGAGTCACTAGCTGATGCGCTGTCCTTGGCATTTCAAAAGCCAGATAAAGATGCAAATGCAGAGGAAAAACAGACTGATGCAGCCAACATTAATCAGACACCTGTGGAATGTCAGTCTTCTGAGTCCAATTTGACTACAGCTACTCCTATTCCTGGTTCCAAGGATATTTCTCCTTTAAACGAGTTGGGCACAGCTGGTAAACCCAGCAATTGTCAGGTGTTATCTACCGAGTTTCCTACTCATGAAAGCAGTGGAAATGATGTACAAGCTTTTCGGGAGTTTCATTATGGTTCCATCTTACCTGATGAGGATGTTTCATTTAGTGAAAATTTCTTTGTTAAGGATGATCTATTACAGGGTAATGGGCTTTCATGGGCATTAGATTTTGATGTGGAGGTAAGAGAGGGAAAGGAGGCTCAAAATTCTGAGAAACCTTTAAAGGAGGAATCTCAGGGGGCTGCAAATAGGGGTGAGCTAGGTAGTTTAACTCCGACTAATTTAGCTTTTAAAATTGAAGCAGAACTGTTCAAAGTTTTTGGTGGTGTAAACAAAAAGTACAAAGAGAAGGGTAGGTCTCTTTTATTCAACCTGAAAGATCGTAATAATCCAGAACTGAGAGAAAGAGTCGTGTCTGGTGAAATATCACCTGAAAGGTTGTGTTCAATGTCAGCTGAAGAACTTGCTTCTAAGGAGTTATCAGAGTGGCGAATGGCAAAAGCAGAAGAGATGGCACAAATGGTAGTTTTGCCTGACACAGATATAAGACGTTTGGTTAAGAAAACGCACAAGGGTGAGTATCAAGTAGAAGTGGAACGTGACTATAGTATGGCTGCTGAGGTCTCTGCCGGGGCTAATGTGTCAACACAACATAAGCCAAGGAAGGAGACTGAAACTCATTCTCCTTCCAAGTTAGATAATAATAAAGATAGAGAGAATGTTGCAGGTCAGGAAAAAAATTCAGAAAACCAGGATTTTCAAGGTAGTCTGGTTATCCCAACTGATGGGACTGATTTAATGCAAGGAATGATGGTGGATGATGAATTGAAGGATGCTGATTTTCTACCTCCAATTGTTTCTTTGGATGAGTTTATGGAGTCCCTTAATTCTGAACCTCCTTTCGATAATATACCAGCAGATGCAGATAAAGCATCCCACATCCTGCGCAAGGAAAGTCCAGAAGAAGTAAACAATTCTAAGGCTTCGATTTCCGCTGCAGAAAATTCTACACACCCCCCCTCCAAGAAGGTAGATGAATCGGTTAGTGAACATAAAGTAGATGTGGCAGTTCCATCTAACAGTAGTTCTGCGGTGCAAAAAGGACCTTCTTCTGGTGATGCATCTGAGATTGAATGTTTGTGGGAGGGTGTTCTTCAACTAAATATTTCATCCTTGGTCACCGTCGGTGGTCAATTTCAAAGGTATGCATCTTGTTATCCACACGTGCACTACCCGTTGTAATTTTGAGATATTGCTTTGTATATTTAAATATATGAAGTCATTTGTTATGCATCCCTGGATATTAAGTTACAAATTGAGTTGCATAAAAAATTTGATCGCCATACCGTCCATTAATGAATCTTGATGGCTTTGGGAGGTTTACATCCCCCATGTTCAGTCTGAAGATGCAACTTATCTGCTTATGGTCGATAAATGATAATTCATGTCTTAAAGATGCACCAGTTATAATTTTTTTTTTGTCATATTCTGCTGATCACATGTATTTGTATTTCGTTTTCTGTGAAAATGCTTCCTAGAATATTATGGCATTTAAAATTTTGTTGAGTTCCTTTAGATATGCCATATTATTTATTCTGACGTTATAGTCCATGTTACAGTGGCGAGAAGACGACGACGAAAGAGTGGCCCAGCTCTCTCGAGATCAAGGGCAGAGTTAGACTTGATGCGTTTGAAAAATTCTTTCGAGAACTTCCTATGTCTCGAACTCGTGCCGTAATGGTACATCAAGGCCTTCTTTTTATCTGTTCTCTGGATTTCTGTTCACAAACTGTGCAATGTAGCCTACATTTTGTCTATGAAGTTACCTATTGGACTAGTACTAGTAAGAATGAACAAAGCAGTTCTAATGGAAAATACTTAAAAATGATAAATTGCTGGAGTATTTTTTTGCTTCTGGAGTTTGGTTTTGGAATTTATTAGATAATGATGTTTGTTATATTTCAAAGCGAAGAACTGAACACGAATTCTAGATTAAGTAGAACAAAATTGACTAGTGGTGGTTTCGGAGATTCTCTAGAAATTGTTGTTTGCTATTTTTTTATTAAACGGGTGATCAGAACAAGAATAGACTGGGTGGTAGTTTCGTTGAATAATCGTAGATAGTGATGTTATTACGTCAAAGGGATGAACCACAAGAATCCTCGATTCAGTAGAATAAAAAATTTTGAGTTGTAAAGTCGTGAAAAAGCTTATTTCTTCTATAATTTGGCCCGTAGCTTCATGGAACATACTCTGAAATGTTTGTCAATGATAAAACATTTGTTAGTAGATGTTTATAAGCTTTCACTAAAGCAAAATCGTTTTTGAAAAAATCATGATAGCCAATTCCAATAAACTAATAGCTGCTTTCTTTTTTCCTACGAGCGATTGAATCACTTAAAAGCTGGCAGGTTTATGCTATTCACCGATTTACATTTTGATCCATTGATTTAAGCCTTTAGTTTATAGCACGTAGTTTAGTGTTTTACAGTTGTGTGAATGATTTGGCTATTCAGTCATCATCTTCTCCAAGATCGTTGTGTGTACGAAATTATTCTTTTTCGTGTCGTTTCTTTTAATAAGTTGAATGCAATATAATCTGGTATAAACCCAGATTTAGACGTGCTGAATACCTAACAAATAAAAGGGATTCCTACTTTATCAGGTTGAAATGTTCAAAATAGCTGACAGTCTAACCTTTCAACTTAGAGGGTGGGTTGGGGGTTCTTTTGTTGTAATACATGCAGATTTATTCCAATGAAAATCAGCATTGCATAGTTCGTATTCTTTTTCCTGTTTAACAGATTTAACTTAAAAGAACTTTCCTTTGTCTGGATGAGCAGATTCTCCACTTCATCTTGAAGAACAAACAATCAGAGAACGACAGGACGGCGGTTTCGGAGGTTATTACTTTTTAACTAAATCATTATTTCTCATTGTTACTCTATTTCGTTGTACATGTACATAAGATTGTTGTTCGATGTACAGGCTGTAGATTCATATGTTGCCGAGGATAGATTGGGATTTGCGGAGCCGGCCCCTGGAGTCGAGCTTTATTTATGCCCACCATCCTCAAAAATGCTTGATATGCTATCGGAGCACCACTCTAAGATGGCTAATATTATTGATGATGGATTAATTGGTGTAGTTGTATGGAGAAGACGTCATATAAGCAACACAATATCACCTAATTCCTCATCACACCACAAACATAGCTCGAAGAAGCAGCCGTTTGCTGCCCATCTTAAGGAAGGGCAGAACTCGAATAATAACAAGAATACTTCGGTTTTGGTACCTGTTTCCCATAAGACCCCTACTCGTTCCAATCCCAAACCTCAGGAGGAAGAGGATGATGATATCCCTCCTGGGTTTGGCCCTGTGGCTGCTGCCCGAGCAGCGAAAGATGAAGATGATTTACCCGAGTTTAACTTCTCTGGTGATATAAAACCTTCTGTTCCTGGGGCTGTATCTCAAAATTTGCATCGTGGTGTAAAAATGACTACTAGCTTTAATCAAAACCCTCAACTCCCGGTTGATCAAGTGAGAGAGCTTATTCAAAAATATGGACAAACTGAAACCAGTTCTACAAATAGGAATTGGGTAGATAATAAAGATCTTGGTATAGAACCGTGGAAGGATGATGATGATGACATTCCTGAGTGGCGGCCTAATGCCCCACCCTCAGCACAGCCACCCCTTCATGGCTTTCGTCCACCAGTGCACCGTCCTTTGCTCAACCACCATGTTATTCCTCCGGTTGCTCGAGCACCACCGGCAAATCCTTCAGGCTTGGCATCTTGGCCTCCAGGGGCTAGATCTGTGCACCCTCCTGGGCGTCACCCGGGGGCCAGGTGGAGGCACTAGATAGGATTTGTATGACTCGGGTTTCCGATCTAGATTTCTGTCGTGTAAATTATAAATGCTTTCGTTTTTTCCTTTTTTTTCCCGTCTTGATTTCAGTTCTAGAATGTTAGGATGTAGTGTAGCTATATAGTGTGAACATTTTACCATTTCTGTAGTGTTTTGTACCTTAAAATTGAAGCTAATTTTGTTTTAATGTTAAGAGAAGTTTCGACCCAGTAAAGTTTTCCTTAAAAGCTTCCTTTTTGGACCATTTCAAGGAATCCATTTCTTCTACTTTTGTACAGTTTTGAATCTCCTTTAACGTATACGACGTCGCAGGATGGGGATTGGGGGTGGTGTCACAAGTTGGGTAGAAGTCAGTCTTTTAAATGGTAAACATGTACATGAATATAAACATTTTGTTCAATAGACAATTCAACCATCTCTTTTGCTGCTGATAATCAGAAATCTACGAGTAAGCCGATTTACACAGATAGTGGCAAGGATGCAAAAGAAAATTCGAGTCGAAAGATGCGAGAAAGAAAGAGAAGAAAATATAACAGTTGGACTACGAAAATTATTATCAACCTCCCAAAGAACGCTTGAGGGCAGCTCGTTGCTCGGGTGTCAATCTCGTGGGGAACTTAACTTCAAACCTGATCTTCAAATCACCTCGGTTCCCCGGCTCTTTGGTGATTGGCATACCTTCTTGGGAAACCACCAGCTCGTAACCCGGGCTCACAATATTGTTCACCGGGATCGACAATTCACGATTATCTAGCGTCGTGATGTTCACTTTCATTCCTCCGAGTGCTTCTGCTAATGTCACCTTATAATTCATAATGAGGTCATTTCCGTCTCTTAAGAAAACATTATGCGGCTTTTCGTCAATTACAAACACGAGATCTGCGGCCAGCTGGTTTAGCTGCTCGTTTCCTTTGTCGGGAAAAGTTATCTTAGTTCCCTTCTTCCATCCCGGCTTCACATCGATGGTCAATATCTCCGTCTCTGACCCTAATCGTCTGTAAAAAAATTCGTTAATAATCCTCGTAAGCGTTAAGCTAGATTAAAGAAACCACTAGATTTTCTTAGGTGTGTGGCTATTAGAGAATGAATGTTGGAAAATGTCTCGATTATTAAAAGATAAAAATACACAAGTATCGTGTTAGGCAAGTCGAAACTAAATTTCAAGAAATATGATTTGTTTATTCGAATAATAATCCTGCATTTTCACCCAATATATTCGATCTATATTCATGCATTCATCTGGCAATCCTATCCTAATGCATTCATATGGTCTGGACGCGAGGAGGCATGTTGAAGACTAAACTTAAATAAATGGGGTCATCTCTTTAACAACTTACCCGTTTGCATCCACCACTTGTCTTGATATCTTCATTTTTCTAGTCGATCCAGCATACAACTCCTCGAGGCTGCAAGGCAATTTACTCTCGACCGGTGGTGGTTTCTTAGGCATGCTTGCGCCAGTTCCATCACTGTAATTTCTAAAGACGTTACTAGTCATGCCGAATCCTCCAAACGGCCCTCCTCGATCAGACGAGAACCTCATCGACCTCGCAGCTCCTGATGATCCAAATCCAAAAGGGCTACTTCCAAAGAATTCAGCAAAAATATCCTCTGCATTTCGAGGATTGAATCCATTTTCATTTTCATTAGAGCCAGGAGGTGGCATGTCTTTTAGACCTTCTTCACCATATTGATCATAGGTTTGTCTTCTTTGTGGATCACTCAAAACCTGAAGGAACATTAAAAATATTATTAAAGTGCAGGTTTTTTTCGAGGAATGGATAGTAATAGACAATATTAAAAAATAAAACAAACAAAATTTTCCATCAAAAAAACATACCTCATAGGCCTCAGAAATTTGCTTAAATTTGGTCTCAGCTTCATTCTTTTTGGTGGGATTTTTGTCTGGATGCCATTTCATAGCCAATCTTCTATAAGCTTTTTTGAGATCATCTTCTGTGGCAGTTTTGTCGACCTTCAATATGTCATAATAATCCACCCCCATTATTTCTCTAAATTCTTCTCTTATGTTTGAATTTCTATCATCAAAAGACAAAAATGGTTCTTGTTTTCTGTCTCTAAAACAATATTTTCTGCAGAGATTGAAATGAATTTTGATGTTTGAATATAGATTATGCCAAGAATAGCTGTGGGCTTTGAGAAAATAATTAATTAGACCAAGAGTGCTTATTTTAGTTGGGGAAAAAGGGGGAAAGAAAAAGAAAAAAATTATTTAATGAGAAGAGCACCGTATTTAAAGGGAGGTAGAGACCTTCCATTTTCGCATAAACACCGGAGGACAAGGAATTTCAATATGTTGTGCTTGTTTGGTTTAAATTGGACCATCGGCTACGTGCATGTCTGGGAGTAATTCTTTGAAGGTTTTGCTCTTGTTGGTGAATATTAAAATCAGATTTTTAAGTAAATCCCTACAATATATAAAAGAGCAAAGTTTGTTACTATTTATAAAGCATCACCTTTGTGTTATGTTAATGTCATATATACTAATTTTACATTTTTCAAATTTTCCCCTCAAGCATTACATAGTTTTCTTCTCACACGTAAGAGTTTTTCCACACAAACTCCCATACCTCTTTACTCATGCCTTTACACAATCATTCAAGACACGTTCTTTCTTTTTCTCTCTTTACTATTTGTTGTTTAATTTTGCGTGTATTTTCTATTTAGACTTAGATCTTATTTTTCCCTCTTTTGTTTTCTCTCTCTACTTCTTAGATCACCTTTCACTTTCTCTCCATCGTTGTTCTTACTGTCCATTTGAAATCAAACCATAGCTAACAAAATCACATATTATTTTCACCGTTTGTTCTTCTTTACGATTCAGTCATCCTGTATTTCCTTTGGTGAACAATTTTTTTGGAGCTTCTTCATTTCTTCATATGATTGGAACCATGTCTCCCAAATTTCAATTGATACTGTCGTGTTCGCTTCTTCTTTTCTTAAAATCTAAAAACCCTACAGTTTTTTAAATCAGATGTGAGTTTTTTAAATCTTCGATTATGTGTGTTATTTAAGTCCACTAGTGATGATGAAATGATGTCATAGAAATAGAGGGTTTTGGGGCTATGTGTACGTCTTTTTGAACCTTGTTTGGATGTTCAAATGAAATATTAGTTCCATTTTGGTGTATGTGGCAAG
>CAIGRS010181044.1:15814-26968 GCA_903798395.1 Fraxinus floribunda | reverse complement strand
AATGAAGTGATTTTTTGAAAGTTCAGTGACTAATAAAGTAGTTTTTAAAGTTCAGTGACTTGGTGGAAACTTTGGCCAAAGTTCAGTGACTAATGGGGTAATTAACCCTTATTTTGTTCTAGAATAACAATAATATCATACTATTAAGGAGTAATAACATATTATTGTTTAGAGTAATAAATATATAAGGAATTACTATTCATGAGTAAAAACATAATTTATGTTATATTTTATATTATTATACTTTTTGAGAGCAAATAAATTCTAACTAGAATATTAATGGGAATTATAATGTACTACTTCGAGAGTACGTTATATCCTACTATTGTTTCTTCAAGACAAATATATCAATATTCCTCTAGAATATAGAAAATTGTAATCCATGTTTTTCAGGAGTGAATAATATTCTTCTGGAATATTATTTATAATGTTGTGCAAATTTGGAAAAACATGATAGATTATCTGATAACCCAAGCATGACTAATCAAGAGGGGGAGGGGTGAATTGGTTATTAAATCTTTTTCAAAGAATTAATATAAATTCAAGTAAGTTAAGACTAAAAAGATAAAATAAATAATAAGCACAAATGTAAATGCAATAAGTTAAAGGGAGAGATGATACAAACGATATAATTGTGGAGGTTCGATCCAAAGTAATGATCCGCACCCTTCATTACCAAGCTCTTCGGCACGAGCAAAACTTTTTCACTATGTTGATTGACTTGTGGTGTAATCCAACCATTTACAACGCTTTCGGTGACTTACAAATAAGGAACACCGAAATATACATTTGTTTCAAACCATGTAAGGTGGGCTTCATAAGAAGTTGAAGGAAAGTGATTGGAGTGGACGACCACCATCTGCGGGCTACTTTGGAGGGATATTACCCATAACTGTTGGTCTGGATGCAAACGATTGCGTATATCCCGTTGTGTATGCTGTAGTTCAGGAAGAAAACACAGCATCGTGAAGGTGGTTCATGAGACTTCTTGCAAAAGATCTTGAAATTGGTATTGGTAATGGTTGGACTCTAATGAAAGATCGCCAAAAGGGCTATATAATGTAGTTGATGAACTATTAGCATAGATTCTGTATACGCCATATATATTCAAATTTTTCATTACCTAATTCAAAGGGAAAACTTTGAAAGATTATCTTTGGCATACAGCCAAGTCTACTATTTTTTATTACAAACATTAGCTGTAGCAATCCACCTAGTAGATGAGGAGGCTTTCAAATGGGTGATGGAGAGGCCACCTCAGAAATGATCGAAGTCACGTTTCAAAGTGCATTATAAATGCAATATTCTATTGAACAATATATGTGAGGTGTTCAACAAGACACTTTTAGAAGATTGTGAAAAGATGATTCTCAACATGCTTACATCTACGCAGTTGAGCTTTATGAAAAGAATACAAATGCAAATGGATAAGATGAAGTCGTACATTGGTTGACTTTGCCCAAAGATCAGAAATAAAGTATGGAGGCTGGTTGAAACATTAAGGGAGTGTATCGTGCAATTCTTCGAAGGTACGAAGTGGTAGGTTGAGTGTAGTTTGGGGTCATTTGTAGGGGACCTTAAGGACATATGTGCATGTCGGAGGTAGAAGTTGACTGGATACCATGCCTGCATGCGATAGCGATGATATGGGAGTGTTAGAACGAATTATACGATTATGTTGACAATTGCTACATGACATAGACATACTTGAACTGTTACGACATTATCCTGAACCTTATAAATGAGCAATGACTGTAGCCAGAGGAGGAGGAACGCGGAGAAGTTGTGGTGCACACTCAATAGAAGTCCTACGTAAGGAAAAATGGATATGTGAGTACGACTGCTTCGTTTGTGATGTTTGTGGACACCAACAAAAGACACAATTCAACAACACCTACTGTCTTGGACGTGAGTTATTTGCATTTGATTTGGTATCTCAAGTTCCTGAGAACTAAAAATTTCTAATTTTTTTTATTACACGATCTATTCGATACCCCGTTGGCAGATGTAGAATCACAACCAACAAATGTATCCACCAAAAGTGTAAGTTGCAAGTTATAAGTTGTAAGTTGGAAATTGCAAGTGCCATGTAAACATGTATCATTTTGATGTGGTATACTCATTAGGGAAAGTTAAATACAAGAAGGGTAAATTGTCCAACGACGAGCACGACAACACCTGTCGACACTTTAGAAAGTGGGCAGGTAATTTGGATGATTTGGTGGACAGCTTTGAAGATATACAAGCTTTTAAGACGTTGCAGTTGCGAATTGCTAGAATGCACGATCAGCGGTGTGCGAAGATTGTTGCAGCCACATCTCGGCAACCAAGTTAACTAGAGGCGTTCAAAAAGGACAAATCTGTTCACCTATTTGACAAAGGGTAGCTGCAGATGAAGTAGTTAACTTACAAAAATTTTGTTACAAATAAACAACTATGTCGTAGTCTTTTGGGTCCATGTTTTGGAAGTTGTGTTTTAGCATTTGCAATATTTTGGAACCTGTGTATTGAACCATGAAGTTACTATCTATGAAATGTTAATTGTGTTTACAGTGTTAGTCTAACTTCGGTTTGGTTTGAAAGATTTTGATTTTGGATGATAAGGTGGTCAACATTTAGTTGCATACATATGAAAACATCCGATGACGATTCATAACTTATATTTGCCTTTTTAAAGATGATATGATGATCATGTATATTTCCAGTTTATGGCCAATATTAACCAAATCCATCAAACGTATCGCGCACAACAACCACCTTCAACTACACAATATTACCAATAATCTACATGAACAATACAACAGTTACAACCACATTCAGACAGCAACAACCAAATTCAGACTACCAACATTAATACTGGACCTACAACAACTTCATTCAAACTACAAATATTAATACTAGGCTCACAACAACCGCACTCAAAGTATTAGCCTACCCACAAGTATGGTAAGAACTACCCAAAAATACAATCTTGTACATTCTCATTATTCTGCAAATTATGTGTTGCTTTTCTTCAACTTTGTTCTTCGATCGTATCAACTCATTTATTACTGTCTTGTACCTATCGGTTGGTTCCGTGTCAACCCCATTGAAGAAATTGCAGGCCTCTCGCATTCTATAGGATAGGCAATCAACAAACCTACAATAAGAGTTTAGTAATGTCCAAAATGTCTTCATACGTGTCAAATGCCCACAATAACAGAAATTTCACAGTCTATTTGACCTAGAAGCTTCAGACATTTTCACGCCAAATCAGGAAAAATTATCCGCGACGAAAAAATACACCAGAAGTGGATGCGAGTGTTGTAATCGCAGTATTGTTGTGAGTTACCTTCTAGGTTTCTAAATTAATTGTCGTGAGTGACAAATGAAATCGCTTTTTGATTTTATGGAGGGGTTGAGAATGAATGGTTCAACAGTAAGGTTTGCTTTTAAACATTTTTTTTTAAAAACAGATGGACAAAATTGCTTTTTTAAAGACACATAGGACTCATAGCAATCTGTGACCATGATTTAAGTTGAGTGACTTTTGAAATAATTAACTATATTTTGTGAGATTCACAACTTTTAAAACATATTTCATCACTTTTTATCAAGATTTTTAAAAATCTGATTTTAATTTCCACCAAACATGGATTAAGTAAAATTTAAGACATATTTGACAACCATTATTTTGAAAAAAAATAAAAATTGAATAGTGGTTTTTAGGAAACTGTATGGTTAAAAAGTAGAATTTTTTTTTTAAATTTACATGTATAATATTTTTGTATGAATGTATAGTGAAAATGAGTATTTTAGAAAAAAGTTTTCAAATAATGATTGCCAAACATGGGCTTAGTTGAGTAACCAAAGTGAATAAAAAATAAATTTCAATTATCACAGTTAATAAATACTTTACCATTATTTGGCAAAATAAATTTTGAACCGTAATTTTTAAGAAAATGTATGATTAAAAAGTAGGAATTTTGAATTGACGTATATAATATTTAATTTTGTATGTATAATTAAAAATAAATATGTAGAAAAAAGAAGTTTCAAATAATGGTTGTCAAAATGGGGGTGTCACAGCCGTCCTCCCACATAATTTTACACGTGGCTAAATAATAATATCTTACCTCACTAAATAGCCATAAACCCTACCACACTCTAAAATTACTACCAAAGAATAAGATAAAATAAATTAGACTTAATAATATAAAACGTCCATACGTTTCAATTTTTTGTATTTTCGCCCCTTGCGGAAAACGTCATTTTCACCTATTTTTAATGTAAAATGACCACTATACCCTCTTATATAAATAAAACAAAAAAAGAAAAGAAAAATAAAGAATAAATTGCAATCTTACTCTTAAACTTTTAAAAAATGCAAATGAGTCCGAAATTTATGAAAATATTTTTTTTAAAAAAAACTCTCTCATCTCCACCCCCACATCCTCCACCCCCCGCCGTCGCTTCAAGTCAGTGTTCGTAAATGGGCAAGGCCAAAGAATCCGAAAACTTCAAGTGTAGGGCTCTGATCCCACCCCATTTCTTTGGGATAATCTCAAGGACCCCAGGAATAGCAATAAACACCTCAACAATCTCTTTACTCTCCGTAACACCCCACCTCCCAACTCTTACCGCATTGCAAGTCCCACCACTCAAACACAACAAACTTGAAGCGCTGCTATTTTCTATCTCCTCATTCCAATTGCAATCACTGCTTAAGTCTACATGCATCAGGATCTTTCTCTTCTTTGGTGGAATCTTCTTGAGCGTTATCCAGTATAGAAAATCATCATTATCTTCTTTGTGGGTATTTGGTGAATCAGATTGTAATTGCAATTTCTTCCATTTCAGCAGGGCATTGACTGCCTTGCGTGTCATTTCTTTGTTGATTCTATCTGTAGAAGAAGAAGAAGCCATCACATAGCGAGGCCGAAGCCGGAGACGTCTCCTTTCGCCTTCCTTCGCCCCACGTGAAATTAATTTTTTGTTTATGTTTGTTGTAAATTGTTGGCATAGGTGTAGTCGTATGGTGATGGACAAATGATACACATTAATTCCGGCCACTCAAGTTGATAAAATTGGGAGTGGTTGGATGGTAATTGAAGTGGAATTGGAGGGCTGTTGACCGGCGTCATCGTTCGGCGGCCAGAATTAGGACGCATTTGAGCTGAAAAAAGGGTAAAAAAATCGCCCTTTTTGACTCATTTGCATTTTAAAAAAAGGGAAATGATGGTTGTACATTGGGACATACATCAAGGTGTCCATAATGNGGCGTCATCGTTCGGCGGCCAGAATTAGGACGCATTTGAGCTGAAAAAAGGGTAAAAAAATCGCCCTTTTTGACTCATTTGCATTTTAAAAAAAGGGAAATGATGGTTGTACATTGGGACATACATCAAGGTGTCCATAATGGACACCTTGATGTAAGCCCCAATGTACAAGAAGCACCACCCTTAAAAAAAAATATTAAGAGTAAGATTGTAATTTATTCTTTATTTTTCTTTTCTTTTTTATTTTATTGATATAAGGGTATAATAATCATTTTAGTTTAAAAGTAGGTGAAAATGATGTGTTCCAAATGAAATGTTGCGAAAATGCAAAAAATTGAACCTCAGGACATTTTGCACCCTTCATGTTCGTGCTATTAAGCCATATTATTATCCCTTATCTACCATTTTTTATGATCTTGACCTTCATAAAAGCCTATACGTAGATCTGATTTTTGCGTTGTGATAAAGAATTATTGATTACGGCACCAACTTGACGTAATCTTGAAGATTCATGCTTCTGTCGCTTACCAGTTGGTAATGGCATTTTAAAACAGCATGCGTGTTTTTTGTGTTTATATTGTTGAATTGAATTGAGTAATCGTAATTTGATTTTTTAGGTTTTCAATTTTTGTATATAAAGGTCAAGTCTTTTTGTCAATGCTGCAGAAGGTGAAGTGTTAAGTTGATATAGTAAAGTAGGTGATCGAAGCTCGATTTTACTGATTTTTTTTTTTTAACATTTAATTTGTAACGAGGATCTGCTATAATTTGTTTGTCTATATCCAAATTATGTCATTTGGTACAGGAAGAATTCTTTTATTCTTCGTTTTGGGTTTTGAGACGATGATCTGTATGTTAAATTGCATTAGCGCAGAAGAGTTAGGTTGGAATTCTTGTTAAATATGTGTGTTTTTCTTTTGAAACTTTATTTTCTGTTAATTCGAGAGAAGATTTGGTGCCTTTGGGAATATACTAATGAGAGAGATTTTCTTTTTTCTTTTGAGTTTTTCAAATCTGCAATTTGATGTTACGAAGTATACAAGCGAGAATGTCATCATACTGACCCGTATAAAGGGACACATACATTGTTTTTGGTTTTATGATATGATGATCTATTTTTGAACTGCATTGGAATTTTAGAATGACATCGGGGTTGATCCTTCAGAAGAAGGAAATATATTATTTTCTTGTTATGCCTTTCTGGATTTTACTTTAGTATGAATGTTTGGATATTCTTGTTGATATTACTGAGGAAAAGAAGATAATCATTTTCCCCCTTTTGTTTCTCTCTATAGTATTATTACATTATTAAGAAGTTCTGCATTGAACTTTAGGTATTTTGGAGTGGTACAGGATAATATGATTGAGGATGCTAATTTTGATCTAATTGGTTTGAATTCAGAGGAATCTAAGAAATGGCCAAGGAAGCATCAAATGGAGATAACCATGTTATTACAAAGCCTCCCCCAGAGCCCTCACCATTGAGAAAAGCGAAATTTTTTCAGGTACATTATGATTCCTGATAGACACTGGGTTTTAAAAATTTAGATCTCATTGTGTCCATGTTATACTTTTTTCTTTTCTATTTGGGTTGGCTCTTGATAAACATTTTATGGCTTTTTTAGTTGCGTTTCACTAATGTTTGGGAAGTGATTAAATTATACTTACTTCTAGTCCAACATACTTTTTATTCACATTTTCTAAGACCCTACAACTATTACCCACATTATCCACACATTACGTAGGATCCACAACTTATAATCACTTAACTTTTAATTTTAATCACTTTCCAAACGTGCGCTAATTTTGCAGTCAGCGTTGGTTGACGATAAACTTCTCATACCTGTATTTGATTGAATATTACTGGTTTTTGGATTCTATTGCAAGTTTAGTCTCAGTTTGTAATATTCTATCGTCACGCGGAAGATCTTTTCTTCAATACGACGGAAAATAACAGCTTTATCATAATCTTAAGAGGCCTTGCACCGCTTCATTCTATTGCAATGTTATAAATAAAGGGAAGGATTTTGTTTTTTTATTTTTTTTTTTAATTTTAACCAATCGCCTGAAACTTCCTTTCTTTATTTGTCAGCAGGGGTGGCTCAATCTCTAATAGATCTCTCAACAAGAGCTTCATTCTGTTATCTACTTCTGTTATCTCATGGAATGAAAAAAACTGAAAGTCTTATTTGCTTTGATCCTTTAATTTTGAATACATATTTTTATTTTTCCTTTCTTGTGGTGGTTCCAAGCTGGTTGTCCATTAACTAATTAAGCAGTTAACCGCAATGGGA
The DNA here is from genome assembly GCA_903798395.1 of Fraxinus floribunda. Taxonomy (NCBI): domain Eukaryota; kingdom Viridiplantae; phylum Streptophyta; class Magnoliopsida; order Lamiales; family Oleaceae; genus Fraxinus; species Fraxinus floribunda. The sequence continues at coordinate 19,416 of CAIGRS010181044.1, read as the reverse complement.
CTCCTCTTTTCTTATGTACACTGTGAGATTGATGTTTGTGTCCATGTATTGATTTGAAGTGAGGTTCCCAATGGGGAAGAATCTTGTGTTTTTTTGGAGTGCACTCTTTATTCTGTCTAAGAATTTTATTTTCCTTCCCTTTTTCTTAGATATACTAAAGATACACAAGTTTCACCATAAAAAAATAAATAAAGGTACGCAAGTTTCATATAGAAGGAGTTGGTGAAAGTCGAATCCTTTTGTCAGTCTTTTGAGCATAGACATATTTCGCTAAGTATTTCTTTTCAATTCATTCTATCCTTCCTACCCCAAATTATTGATGTTTTCCATTTAAATTTTGGCAAATGCGGTATGCGATATGCGGTATGCAGTATGCTAAATGATACCTTGATGACAGGCAAACATGAGAATTTTGGTTACCGGTGGAGCTGGATTCATTGGCTCTCACCTAGTTGACAAGCTGATGGAAAATGAGAAGAATGAGGTAGGTACTTTTGTGCAATCTTTTGTTACACGAGCAGAGGTGAATGCAGAAACTAAAAATGTAGATTGATTCTTATTCTTGGAACTTAGCCTTTGCACTAAGATAAATAACATTTCTGTATTTACATATGCATTTTAGGCAAACATTACATAAACATATCTCATATTACTCAGGTGATTGTTGTGGATAACTACTTTACTGGTTCGAAGGACAACTTAAAGCAATGGATTGATCATCCGAGATTTGAGCTTATTCGTCATGGTAGGCTTTTCTATTGTTTTTAATTTATAAAGATTTTCCGGTTTACACTCCAATATAGTTTAGCTGTCCTTCTCACTTGCAGATCATGTAATATATATTTCAGACAAGTTTTCATAAATGTAGTGGTCATATTTCTTAAAAAAAAAATAAAAATCTGGAGTCGACACAATTTATACTCAAAACAAATGAACTGCATAATTCTGATCAAGCACATTACCATGAGGTCTTTTTTCCTCCTCTCTTTGTCCTTAATGTCACGTGAGAATATGCCTTTTTGGGTTGTTTTACCTATTAGAGTTTTTTCTCCAGTTCAATTTATTATTTTAGCTCCACAACAATGAAGCTGATAGGTCTCTGAATATTACAAGATCTCCTCTGTTGAAATGCTTCATGAATAGTTTGACTACTTTTGTGGATGATTGTCTGCTTGGAAACATTTTTCCATCTCTCCCTCTCTCTCACATTGCCTAATATCACTCTGAGCATGCTGGGTGTCCTTGGGTTCCTCCACACCATAGCTTCTTTCTGTGAATCACTTTCTTTCTTATCCTATTAGTCCCTTCTTTATGCAGATGTCACGGAGCCATTGCTAATTGAAGTTGATCAGATATACCATCTTGCTTGTCCAGCTTCCCCAATTTTCTACAAATACAATCCCGTGAAGGTCGGTCACCAGAGAATAATCTCTCTCTCGACCTCTCATTTTTATATTACGAAATATTTTCCTAAATATTTCTTATGTTGCTGGAAACACATGCTTTGAGATTGGACGATGACATTTATGCTGGCTTTTCCTTCTTTATCTGATGTTTAACAGACAATAAAAACAAATGTAATTGGGACATTAAACATGTTAGGACTTGCCAAGCGTGTTGGAGCGAGGTTTGAATCAGTTTTTCAATATATTTGGTTTGGTTTTGTTTTTTATGGTTGTGTGATTCGGCTATTCTTACTATATGTACAGGATTTTGCTGACATCAACATCAGAGGTTTATGGTGACCCTCTTGTGCATCCTCAGGATGAGAGTTATTGGGGCAATGTGAACCCTATAGGTATTTTGATTCCCCTGAAATAGAATAGTTTAATATTCAATCTTGATAGAAGCTCTTGTTGAGCACGCAAGCAGGGAAAATAGCATTTATCAGTACCTGAAACCTAATGTTTCAAAGAGATAATCTGTTAATCTGCCAAAAGTTCTGTTTGGAGATGCTTCAGAACTATTTAAATTGCTGTGGTGATAGCTAAATACTAACTAGTGACATGTGTGCAGGAGCAATGTTTGAAAAGGTTAAATTTGGTATCGAGGCATTTTGCCTCTGACTTGAGCAAGCCTTCAGGTGCTTCAAGGTGTATGCCTCAACATAAACCAATAAAATAATTCGAAAGTTTAGGAAAAATGATACATCATATTATCACGTATAACTTCATAACATTTAAAAATCCATATAGTATTTCAATAAAGTTAAAACTCTAATTTGCAACTAGAAACATGAAATAGAATAATAAGATAGGAAATAATAGAGTAGTTATTTCATAGAGGCTACTAATCCATGACTAGACTGAGTCTAAAATTACTTACACAACTGACCGCCAATTTAAGAATTTTGCATGCTTTAACTTCTTTTGAAAAAGAAAATAACGTAGAAGAGACTACAGGAAAAATACAAAAGAAAGGAAATAGTGAAATTATGTGTGGCTTAAATTTCTTTTTTCGCTGTGTGTCTACCAAGAAATACGTCACTTGGAGGCTTATAGCATTTACTAGCAAGGGGCTAGTGAAAGCTGTGCTTCACTTTTTGTCTTCTTTAAGTTTTTCTTCTATTTCTAGTTTTTAAGATTAAGCTTTGTTTAAACAACTCTAAAAACTCTTACAAACAAACTAGGCTATGCAAAACCAGCCCCAAAAGTTGAGGTTGCAAATAAAAGCACACAAAGGGCAAGACTAGGAAGGCACATTGGCTGTCATGAGGCTTAACCCTTACTTAGCATTTACACTGAGGCTTTTAATGAAGGCCTTGCATGACACCTCAAAGTGCAAGCCTCAGTTGATTTTTTAAATTATGAATGGGAGAATATTGTTTTAAGCCTGTACCCTAGGCATGGTGCTCTTATAAATGAAAACCTGAGCAGAAGTCTATCATTTTCCAGCATCAGGTTTCATATTTATAGCAAGTTATTTTGGCATTAATTCCTTAATGTCTGCATATTATTGTATTTCTTCTTTCACCCTTTCTAACATTAGAATACACACACACACGAGTATATATATGCACGAGGAGATTATCACTTAATACTTCAGCATGTTACTAAATTTCTGGTGGTGTTTGAACCAACAGATGAAGAGCATTCTTTTGCTTGAATACTGATTATATTTTACGTCCATTACAGGAGTTAGAAGTTGCTATGATGAGGGTAAAAGGGTAGCTGAGACTTTGATGTTTGATTATCACAGGCAGCATGGAATTGGTACAAGTCCCTTTTTTTACCTGCTATGTAATCCTTGTATTCACTAGCTATCTTTATATGCACAATCTAATTTCAACATTGATTACCAATTCGAAATGGTGACCTCGACAGAAATACGGATTGCAAGGATCTTTAACACCTATGGCCCCCGAATGAATATTGATGATGGCCGGGTTGTCAGCAATTTCATAGCTCAAGCAATACGGTAAGATTCTAATGTAAATTTATAGGCAAGGAACCCCAATGTTTTCCTGATGTAATGATGCTAATCCATGTATGTTGTTACAAAATGCATGAGTGACTTATTCCATTACGAAGCTGCTATTCCCTTATCAATAATATTACTATTTTCCTAATGCCACTTCACTACAAATATATATCACTCATTCC
>CAIGRS010181044.1:0-15612 GCA_903798395.1 Fraxinus floribunda | reverse complement strand
ACTTTGGGTTTCACTTATTTAATAATTGTTGTACCATGCAGTGATGAACCTTTGACAGTTCAGTTGCCTGGAACACAAACAAGAAGCTTTTGCTATGTTTCTGATATGGTATGTCGGAGCATCCTATTATTTTGGTTGTTCAATTTGAAGTACACAATAATATCATTCCTAGACTTTGTCTAATTTCTTTGGGATGTTGAAGGTTGATGGTCTTATTCGACTCATGGAAGGAGATAACACTGGGCCAATCAACATTGGGAATCCAGGTAATTATTATTGTCACTTGATTGTCGACAAAGAATTCTGGTGCTGAAATGCCAATCTCGAATTCATATTGGATCTCTCTCTCTCATGTCCTGAATTTATTATCAGGTGAATTCACAATGCTTGAGCTTGCCGAGACTGTCAAGGAGGTAACTTCTAAAACTTGTGCATGTTTTGGTTTTACTTGGCAATAAGCGGGAACAGGGAATCTTGATTGCATTAATCTTTTCGTACTTCTTTGGATACAATTATCTAAGCTCTTCATTATGACATTAAAGATTCCATTTCAACTCTGTAGTGGCGGTTACACAAACCCACTTCATGACTTTCTGAAACTAACCCATGATGTCCGGGACTTTGTAGACTATCAATCCAGATGTGAAAATCATAACTGTGGAGAATACACCAGACGATCCTCGCCAGAGAAAACCTGACATAACAAAGGCAAAGGAGTTGCTTGGTTGGGAACCAACGGTCAAGTTGCGTGAAGGCCTTCCCCTCATGGAGGAGGATTTCCGCAAGAGGCTTGGAATATCGAGGAAGAATTGAACGTCAAACGAGTTCATATGACACAATCCTTTCGTTATGGATCTTTCAGAGACTATATGCAACTTTATACATCTCCAAGTCCTTTCCTGTTTTTGGAGTCTTGAAATTGTTAGTGATTGTAATTAGTTAATTGCGTTGTTTATGACATATTAATTGTGTGATTTGTGACTTAAATATGTTATTGTGACTCATAAATTGTATGGTGTGTAATTGTGGTATTAGGTGATTTGCAATTGTGTAATTGTAACCCACAAATTATATAGTATGTGACTGACATGTTTAATTTCAATTATAGTTTACAACACTTACCAAATATTATAAAACGTGATCAGCTAATTTTGTTTATTTTTTTTATTTTTTGAATTTGTAATCTTAAACATTTGTATTTATGTATTTTTCTCGTTATACAAACACACGGGTTGTGTTACATGTACATAATTATTTACATATTGGTTCACAAATAGATGATGTGGCGATATTTTAATTGGATCAAAATCTCATCAATTAAATAATTTTTTCAGTTACATTTTGATACATCATTATTATGTAAATAGTTATGTAGAAGAATTATTTTCTCAAAACACATTACTATATAAACAGTGTTATAATATTTCTCTCAAATTTAACATTCTAATACTGTAAATACACGTCCATTACTTGGTTTGAAAACTACCCCCACTGAATCCAGATTTCTTCACTAATCCCGTCGAATTCAACTCTCTCTCTCTCTCTCTCTCGCCGGTACCCCCAACCCCAACCCCAAACACACTGTTAGTGTGTTTTATTTATTTGAATTTGGTAAGCCTTCGTAACAAATCATATAATGCACTAAGGCTATGTTTGATAGCCACTTTTTCCGTTCCATTTTCCATGGAAAATGGTTGTTTGATAGAAATTTTTTCCTTGGAAAACAAATTACCCCCACCCCCCACACATACACATTTTCACCCATTTGAAGGAAACCATTTTCCCACCTTTACCAAATTTGATGCAGAACAATAGTAGAATTAGAATTGTATAAAGAAAATAGTAGTAGAAGAGAGGGAGAAGAAACAAGAGGAAGAAGAAGAAAGGGGGGAGAAAACGGTTGCAAGTCACTTTTTAATTTATCATATTCATCAATTGTCCCAATGACAATGACAATGAAAAATCATATAAATAGTAAAACTTAATAGGCATGGGACAACCCACTACTACAAGCTCAATAATAGAAAACATAAATAATAAAATTCAATAATAATAAAAATAAATCTCAATAGTCTCGATGATGTCCGCATTAACTCCATGTTACTTTAATTTTTTTCCCCCTTTTTTTGGCAATTGATACAAAATCTATCAACAATTGTAAAAAAGATTATCCTTTATATTGACAATTTTCATTTAAAACAAAGCCAAACGAACACCAATTTTTTTTCAATTTTAATTTTTTTAATTTTTTGGCAATCTAAACAAATTCTATCCCCAATTGTAAATTTTTTTATCCATTTAATTGACAATTTTCATGAAAAACGGACAAGGTGAAAAATTATATCAATAAAAAACAATTAATTACAATTCTCAGTAAAATAATTTCTAGGTAATTCAATTCCCTGAAAAACATTTTCTTTCAACCTATATTCCACATTTGCAATCAAACGAACCCTAAGATGATTCGGATTTCACGGCCTTCGTACAAATTGTACAACACAGCGTCTGTGTTGCATTAATCGGTTTCCAGTTTCTCCAACCACCTCGTATCTCACTGGTCCAATACTAAATTTCACTACTACCACAAACACCAAATCAAACGCCGACAAGTCCACATAAAACCCAAATCTCATTGCAGGCAAACCCTAGTGGCCCTCTGTCGATTCACACCACTTCAACGGCGTCAAAATCTCGCAGCGCCCTCACCACTATCATTGCCATCAACCACCATCATCACTCACGGCACCACATACATAAACGACAAGAAATCTGGGGTATGTTATATCTACAAGTAAAATATTAAACACTGTTCGGAGTAAAATTAAATTAAAACCAGAGACTAATAGTGACCATACAAAACTCCATTTATCTTTCAAAAATTGTACAGTTGAGGATACAACTTAACATACCTAAGACTACTTACTATCGAAGCAACAACTACATGCTCATGCTCTTGCTCTTTCTTAAAAAATGCGGTGGGTGACTTGTTTGAGAAAGAGCAACACTGCTGTATCCCTACTTCATAAGTTATGAGAATAATTGTATAGAATCCAAGCCAGTCATAGGGTTATAAGAACTTAAGAAGAGAAACAATCTACATTAGTTATACAATTGTACTATTATAGAAATAATCACACAAAATCAGAATCCATTGGAAAGAACGAAAACAGAAAAACTAAGCAATGCTACTGTCAAAACGAGGTGCTAAAAGTGTAAGGATTCTAAAACGGTTACACAAATTGACGATCTCATTTAATGTCATTCGTATCAAACTTCCAGAAACCTTTGAACCAAGAAAGATCAATTCCATTAAAGACCGGGACATCGGTAGAGATATCAAAATTACAGCGTGGAGATCAACATTAGTTATAGAGGCAACATTTGATTTGGGTGCAGTACAATAAGTAAATTGGACATAAAATTTTCTTGCACGCTTCCATTAACAGGAGAAGATTTACATGCGCAAAACTTGTATTACAAATGTATGCACAATGCAGCATCAATCCGATTTGCATGCACTATGATATTAATTTTAACACTTTGGGGTAAAATAAAATTAAAATCTGGATATGTTATATCTACAAGTAAAATTTATTAATATCAGTAGGACAAAACCATCACCAATCATGTTCAGAGTACAAACATACACGAGGATTAGAATGACAATTCACCGCTGTCTGAAATGATTACTTGGCTTTTGGGCATTCCATCTTGTCTGCCTTGGGCTTCAATCTTGTACACAACATCCATCCCTGAAAGCACTTCGCCAAAGACAACGTGATGACCGTCCAACCTTAACAACATAAATTGATTACATGAACAAAAATCTTGATGAATGTGTTCAAGAAGCTTACATGCACTAAAATTAATTGGATGAGAAATCAGTCAAATATGTGTTAAGCAAGAAATGAAACGAAATTAGTAAGGGATGAATATTCAAGTTGATAGCAACATGGCAGTTGACATTCATTTTGTAAAATTTACATGTTCGACATTGTGATCTCATTCATGATCCATTGTTTATCAGGATTATGTTTGTGTAACCCAATATTTGCATTATTGAAACTCCATAGCTACTATGCTGAGTTTTCTGCACAAATTGAGAAGACGAATAAATAGTTAGCTACCAGCTCGTTTTCACTACTGTGATGAAGAATTGAGATCCATTGGTATCTGGTCCGGAATTTGCCATCGAGAGAAATCCTGTGGCCAAACAAAAATGTGTTTCGATATCACGTAACAATAGTTTGCAAGGCTTTAACTTCTGTTAATATTTGGTAACTACTTGCAAAATGGTGCATCAGTTAATGAGAAAACAATTCATTCCCATAAAAGAGAGCACTTACCAGGACCGGTGTGCTTTAGTTTGAAGTTCTCGTCAGGGAAGCTACCACCAAAAATTGATTCGCCACCTCTTCCATCTCCACGGGTAAAGTCGCCTCCCTGGATCATAAAGCTTGGTATGATCCTGTGGAATGTGCTCCCTTTATAGTGAAGAGGCTTCCCACTTGTTCCAGTTCCTTTTTCCCCTGAGATAAGTAAAATTACTACACATTAAAAAAGGAATGTGAAAGTCAAAATTGCATCTTTTGTGAAGTGAACCACACAGCAAAATGGTCAGAGCCAGTTTACTTTTGCACATAACCTATCCGATCTCATGCTCCAGGAAATTTGTTCAAATGGACATGAAAAAAGTTCGTTTCTCTCTTAGGCCATATTCAAATCCAAATTAATCTCTAGAAAAAGGAAAACGTGAAGGAAGTTAATAAGATCCTCAGGAGCAAAGTTTTCAATAGGTGGTGATAAATGTGTAGAAAGGGCGGAAATAATGAACACCACTTAACCTCCGATCAAACTTCATTTTCAACCAATACATTCCATTGAAGCCATAAGTATTATTCACTTATCTACCCCTAATTTCTATCTTTTTATAAAATTTTTCCAAAAGGAGGCTTAGTGATGCAATGTAGTTTGGTTGTTCATGTGTGAAAACTGTTATAAAACTTATTTCGGATGTAATGGGAATCCATGTCACCGAGAAAGCTACGAGGGGCTGTTGAAAAGGGAAGGCAGAATCTATCTGCAGGTAGAGCACCAACGGAAGTAGTAGAGAATTTGAAAGGAGAGGCCTTGGAGAAATTTTGAAGGCTTTGTTAATCTCTATATAAGCTGCAAAAAGCAGTTTCTAATTGTTATTTCTTTGGAGCAATCAATCCATTTTTTGTTAAATAGATCCTTAAAAAGGAATGTTGTGCAAAGCAAGCATAACTTACAATATACTCACAAGAATTTTGAGAATTAAGGTATCCAACCAATAGTAGTTCGGATGGAAAACTGACTTCTATGGGAAAAAAAGTTAAAAAGAAAGAATCTTTTCAGCAAAAGACATAAGCCAAGCTCCTCCATGGGAATTATCAGGAAAGGGGGTAAGGATTATATCAGAATCTCATTGTGGAATCCTAGATACATAATTTGCTTAAGAATCTTAACTTGGCTGTATGTTATGAGCCCGTTTGGTAAAGATTAAAATAGGATTAAAATTGAAAAATTAGCCGTTATTGTTGACTTTTATTAGACGAGTGGGGCCAATAACGGCCATATTTTCAATTTTAATCGCATTTTAATCGGTACCAAACGGGTTCTATGTCATTAGCAGAAATAAAAATAATAAAAGAGAGCAATCGTTGGCTACCTGTGCAAAGAGCCCGAAAATTTTCTGCAGCATGAAACATATAGTAAGCCAATATTCATTTTGTAAGATCAAGTCTGATGGATACTAGAAAATTGAGAAATTTTATGTTCTTCACTCAATAGAGTACCTGCTGTCTTTGGTACTGTTTTCCCGTATAGGCCCATGACAATACGCCCTAAAAAGTCACATTGTTTGGTCATATTTTATTCAAATGTCAAAAGAAATCACAAATATTTGATCCATCCATGCACATAAACCAGCAAGTTATTAAAAGTACATTTGCCCACTTGATATCAATACATATCAGCAATCAGGGAAATGCTATGGATCCTGTGTTTCAACAATGCTATGGAAAAGTTCAACTTTCGACTGCATACTATTCTTGCAGCATAAATGCCATTTATCATTTGACTTTAACTCAGGTATATCTAGCAAATAGAATATGTTTGAGTACATATTATTATCTTAAATGAGACGATAAATGTGTGATCTGTACATTTTAAGTCAGCTAAACATTAGTAGTGTCATGGATCCTAGAGAGGATTGTTTTCGATTCCTATAACAGACTAATTCAAATTCCCTGAGCTGAGCAAAACAATTTATGACTTGCCCACTTACAAATAGCCTTAGGTGAGTTAATTTATATTCTAACTCCAACGCACCCTAGCATAGATCTGAGGCTCAGGGTACCAAAACCACATCAGAAATAACCAAGCTGAAGTTTCTGTTTCTTCCAGTGCTCGGGTTCCCGTGTGTCCGACCAATGTCTATGCTATTAGTGCATGAAGTGCACCGAAATGCACAAACCTACTCATTAATTGACATTGTTTCACAAAAGAGAGCCCAGATCAACTATGAAACTGAAAGAAGTTCGAATTTATCCCCTTGAATCCTCAAAACATGGGTACAAATACTGCTTACCAATGGGTTTTCCATCAATTTCAATGTCAAAGTAAACTTTGTGAGTCACTTCTATATCCTTCGAGGTTTTCACCTACATCAGTTAATTATAGCACAAAATGACTACATGGGAAACAAAAAATTATAGATCAAAATAATTTTTCAAAAATTCAAACCTCTTGATTAAGCTTGGTATCTGAAATCAATTTTTTGTCAGATGAAAATCCTGCATCTGTTAACCGATTCTGAAATCCAGACGGAATTAATCGTCCGATAATAAACCCCACTAATTACGCATAAAAAAACTTAAAACAAATATTTTACCAGAATGAGAGCAAGAGATCCAAATAGAACCGCAACCCAGAGAAGTACCACCAGAATCAATCTGTTTCTGTTGGTCATCTCAATGGCGGAGCAAATCTTCTGCTTTTTTAGGGCTTTTGATTTTTATTGTTTTCATCTGCAAAAATTTGCCATGTTATAGTTTCGTAGAAAGCTAAGCGTAACTTAAAAATGTGATTAGTGCTTACTCTTTAAAATTATTTATTTTGCCTTCGTGACTGGGGAGAGAGAGAGAGAGAGAGAGAGAGAGATATTGAGCCTATTTCGTACGGTTTAAAATTCAATTAAAATTAAAAATATGGTCGTTATTGGTCAACAATAACGATTATATTTTTAATTTTTATCTGATTTTAATTTCTACCACACACTCATAGATTATTTTTTTATTTCTATTTTCCATCTAAGAATTGATAGGATTTGCATATTATTCTAATAGTGAACTTCCATGTTATTCAGTGAAATACTTGGAATAAGATTAAGGGAATTTTGCGTAGATGTCCGTACAACAAAAATGGCTGAAAATTTTGAAACATCCATTATATTCACACCACAATTAAAACACAGTTTTAATAAATACACTACAACACATCTACAATTATATACCTAATTTTAAAAAAAAATAAAGAATTCTGAGTTTTAATAAATATATCACAACTAAACTTCATCATTTTTTTTTTCAGACATTTCTTTTCACCATGTACTTTTTACGTTGCATGCATCTAGTGATGGCAAAAAATTCCGCCCCACTCCGTCCCGACGTTGCCCCGTCCTGATGGGTTGGTGGGCGGGTCGGGGAGAGGGTGCCTCGCTCCGAAGCGTCTCGAACCGGTCCCGTGAAGAATAAAAAAATAATTAACTACAAATAAAAAAAAAATTAGTTAACAAGAATTTTTTGAAAAAAAATAAAATAAAACTGGGCAAGAAACGAGGTAAATCCGCGCTCCGAACCCGCCCTGTCTAAGGTGGGACGGGGCGGGGAGGGGTGAGGGAGTGGCGCGATGGGGCGAGGCGGGGTGGAGGTGCCCCGCCTCGAACCCGCCTCATTGTCATCTCTACATGCATCCATGGCTACATAGACTGGATAAGAAAGAAGTAGAAAAATATTACCAATTTTTTCTCATCTGCACTATCAAGAGATATAGGTAAGGTTTTCTTCTCATCCACACTATTTTTTCTTAATTATTTTTTCAAAAATAGAGGAAGATAAAGAAGGAAAAAAAAAAAAACTTGATTTCAAAGAAATAGGTTGGTGAACTTAATTTCAAAATTCAGAAGGGTCACTGAAATGCTTTGAAACTCATTAAAAGAAGATGAGCTAAATTACAATACACGCGAAGAGATACATATTTGCCGCCTTTATTTCATAAATTTCTAGAGAGTCTAAACTTTAAAGGATGTAATTTAAAATTTTGCTCGTTTTTCTCCTTAAGACTTATTATATACTTGGTTTTATATTTGTGTGTTTATTCATTTTGATGAGTGAAGATTTCAGTAATATAAAAGGGCCTTAGCGAGTGGATAGGGATGATAATAAAACATGCTTAACCCGATACCTGTGGGGCCACGCCCCGAATGGAGCGGGAATTACCCGCCTAACCGGGTACACGGGGAGAAGATGGGGCTAAGATCATTACCTCGAAGCGGGTACGAGAAACATAGTCCCCGTCCCGTTTAAAATTAATTTCAAATTTAAATTTTTTATCGAACAAAAATAATAAATTTATCATCATTTTTAAAGAGAACATAAGTTGTTTTTAACAAATTAGTAAAAAAGTAATAATATTTACTAACTAAAGACATAAAAAAAAAAGTNGGGTACGAGAAACATAGTCCCCGTCCCGTTTAAAATTAATTTCAAATTTAAATTTTTTATCGAACAAAAATAATAAATTTATCATCATTTTTAAAGAGAACATAAGTTATTTTTAACAAATGAGTAAAAAAGCAATAATATATTAATGATACGAGTGGAGGATTAGACTCTCAAAATTCAAGAATTTTGACTGAAGATGAAAGGAATGGTTCTTTTAAATAATTGTATTTTGCAATTATAAGATCTAACGAATTGAAAGAAAAAAAAAAGAATGATTAAATAAATTGATGAATTCTTACATGTGGTATCAGGCACAAGACTTGTAATTATAGAAAATAAGAAGAAATTAGGTTTAGGTTTGTTGTGTGATTATAATAAGATGTGATTAATTAAAAGTATTTTAATCCTAATTATGTAATTTTACTTAAAGTTATTTAAGTAAATATGAAAAAAATAAAAAATTGTGGTGTACTTAATAAAATTTGTGGTGGTAATATAATTTTCTTTTATGAAAATTGACTCAAAAATTCCCTTTTTGGTTGCAAAAGGTCATATTTACCCTTGTAATCGCATTTTCGTATGCATAATGATATTTGGTTTGTTGTAGAAGATACTCATGAATCTAGTAATTATACAATGGATAATACAATTGTTAACTAAAAAAATATTTCCTAACATTTTTTTAGAAGATTAAGTGACATTTTCTCTCAAAAAACATTAATTTAATACTACTTCATCATTGAAATATCAAGCTTGAAATATAGTTGATTCATCTTCCATTTTGAGGTTAACATTTACAATTTTTTGAATTTCTTATTTTATAATTTACTATTTTGAAATCTTAAATACAATATGCTCATATTACTTTGCAAATTATTCTTCCTTCATTCATTTTGTTTTGTTTTGTGAACTATTTTGACAAAACGCAGCTGCTTCAAAACTTATGAAATTTTGGAATATTTCCTATTTAGCTCCTATTTGGTACACATTATTTCAAAATATATCATTTCAAAAGTCATTTTCAATCACACATTTTTCAATAAAATAATATTTTTCATCACATCAATAATATTTCCTTACTGTTTAATCACATATTTCTCATCATATCCCTATTTAAAATTCATTATTTCCTCAATAATATTCATCAAACACACCCTTACTATAACATTGTGTAAATTCTTTGTCAAGGTTGATCATTTAGTAGTTGAGCATTGATGAATACACTTAATGTTTCATCAAGAATGTTCGATAGTTCAACCTACTACACAATAAAATGTCTTTTCACACATAGGAGTTTGAAATCCATTTGCAACCATTAACATGATCAAATTCCAACTTTAGAGGACGATTTAACATACAATAAATTCGTACGACACATTGTGAAGCAAATCAAATACATTTTCATTTTATTATAATGTCGAGAAACTTAGTAGCCATATGTTTCGAATGAGATATTTTCTCGACAAATGGTTCGTCTCTACTTTAAAATAGCTCTTCACATGCAAATATGAATAAGATGTTTCAATCCACAATGGAGATAAAATGAATCACATTGCAACAAATTAAAACAACATATCAATCCACAAATTCAACCTACATTGCTAAACTTACAATGGACGTTTATAGTGTAATAAACTACAATGAACATGTACATTCAAATTCCACCTACATTCCAAATAAACCACAATGGACATGTATATTCTAATTTCGAGGCAAACCCACCATCTATTAGAGACGGAAATATTAGAATACTGTTTAGAATTCTAACCTTAATATTAGAATACTCATTTGAGCTTTTTAAATCTATCAATTATGATATTATGGGGGTGTTTGACACACATTTTAGTAGAAAAATGTGTTTTTGAATAGTGAATAATAGAAAAATGTGTGGTTAAAAAGTAAGGAGATTTTTTAGGTTTATGTGTAATATTATTTATTGATAGAATGTGTGGTTGAAATGAAAAATGAGAAGAAAAAAAAATGGATGCCAAACAGGGGTTATATCATGTATCCACTATAGACATTATTTTTTTTAAAAAAAATAATAATTGATATCCATTTTCCACATTTGCATACTATTCTAATAGTGAACTTCCTTATTATTCAATTAAATACTTCGAATAAGATTTAAGGGAATTTTGCATAGATGTCCATACACCGAAAATGGACAAAAAAAATTGTCAATTTTTTAAATTGGGCTCAAAAATGTCTTTTTTGGATGCGAAAAGTCCTATTGACCCTTGTAATTACGTTTTTGTATGCATTTAATGCTAGGATTTAATATTTGGCCCTTGTTTGATTCATATTTTTTTTCAAAATATATGTTTCTCTCTATTCTTTTTAATTACACATTCTTGAATAAAATAATATAATATACAACCCAAAAGCTTTTTCTTCATTTTTAACTACACATTCTCCATCAAATTATTGTTCCAAAATGTATTCTACGCCAAAAATGGGGCTCAAACATGCCCTTGGTTTGTTGAAGAAGATACTCATGAATCTAGTTATTATACAATGGATAATACAATTGTTAACTAAAGAAAATATTTCATAACATTTTTTTAGAAGATTAAGTGACATTTTCTCTCCAAAAACTTTAATTTAATACTGCTTCATCATTGAAATATCAAGCTTGAAATATAGTTGATTCATCTTCCATTTTGAGGTTAACATTTACAATTTTTCGAATATTTTTATCTTATAACTTTTTATTTTGAAATCTTAAATACAATATGCTCATATTACTTTGCAAACTATTCATCATTCATTCATTCATTTTTTATTTTATTTTGTGAACTATTTTGACAAAATATAGTTGCTTCAAAGCATATAAATTTTTTGAATATTTAATATAGCATTGTGTAAATTCTTTGTCAATGTTGATCATTTTGTAATTGAGCATTGATGAATACACTTATCAAGAATGTTTTTCCACCACACACCTTAAATGCGATCTCGACATTTTCTAACTATCGGGATAGGTATTGTGACTTTTCATCTAATCAGTTTGCAACTATTCGGTAGAATTTATTCAGTCTATGCATTTAAAGTTCGATATATCAAATTTGTACAGAATTCTTACCATTACGTTTGCTTTATTTCAAGCATGTGTCAAATTTGAGATTCCATACTCTTCCAAAAACAATACAAAGCATTTAGTCTAGACAATTGAACTGTAGGTCTCGATAATTTTTTATTGACTTCCGACATTATGGCCTGCGTGTACTAAACTACACCAATCCGAGCCAATTAGTTGGGCACTCAATTTTCAGGCTCACTTAAACAACATAATTTAAAAACATAACATAAATTGATCATATTGGATCACATGAAATATTTTTCTTCATTTATTCCTTTTTTTTTTTAACTATTTTGACAAAATATAGTTGCTTCAAAGCATAATTTTTTTTGGAATATTTCCTATTTAATACATTGTGTAAATTCTTTGTCAAGGTTGATCATTTAGTAGTTGAGCATTAATGAATACATTTAATGTTTCATCAAGAATGTTTTTCCACCACCTTAAATTTTTCTTAAATATCAGGATAGGTATTGTGACTTTTTGTCTAATCAGTTTGCAACTATTCGGTAGAATTTATTCATAGGTACCTCGTCTATGCATTTAAAGTTCAATATATCAAATTTGTACATAATTCTTACCATTTTGTTTGCTTAATTTGAAGCATGAGTGTCAAATTTGAGATTCCATAGTCTTCCAAAAACAATACAAAGCATTTAGTCTATACAGTTGAACTGTAGGTCTCGACAATTTTTATTGGCTTTCGACAGTATGGCCTACGTGTACTAAACTATACCAATTCGAGCCAATTAGCTAGACACTCAATTTTCAGGTTCACATAAACAACATAATTTAAAAACATAACATAAATTGATCGTATAGGATCACGTAAATATTTTTCTTCATTCATTCCTTTTTTTCTTTGAACTATTTTGACAAAATATAGTTGCTTCAAAGCATATAAAATTTTGGAATAATTCCTATTTAATATAGCATGTGTAAATTCTTTGTCAAGGTTGATCATTTAGTAGTTGAGGAGTATTGATGAATACACTTAATGTTTCCGTTGACCTATGGTTTTTTATTATAACAAACAAGCTGGTCTTATTTACTAACAAGTTAAATTAAAAGAATATCGATCAATGGCTGTCGAAAGAGCAAGAGCTATCATCACAAACGAACTCATGAAGAAAGTCGAGGTTGAAGCCACATTCAAGAAAACAAGAGCCGAACTCTGGAACAAGACCATATACTTGTCCTCTTAGCAAATTATGTAAATGTACTAACACCTCGATATATGGTACAAATGATACAAGCTCCAGACTATTTTATTACTAAAGAGTTGGTGCATTGAAAAGTGATGATTTGATAAAATGGAAAAACGATTTTTCAAGAACTAACATTTTAAACATTTTAAAATAATTTTTCATCTTAAAAAGTTAGTGAAAAATGCTTATCAAAAGGTCATACTTTTCAAAAAGTCAAAAAGCAAAACAAAAGATCAAAAAGTCCGCCCACTCCGGTGGTCGATCGGGCAATCGGACCCAACGGGTAGTAGACCGGACGTCCCTCAAACGGTCTGATTTTGACCTTCTGCCTTCTGATTTTTCCGTACAAATGATCATTTTGGTCATCCGAAAATTGGCGATCGATCGGATCGGTCATCCGATGAGACGAAAACTTTGGCATTTTTCATCTCTATAAATACCAACGCATCTCTCATTTATTATAACAACATAAGAGTATTGTGAGCTAAATTGCATTGATTTCTCACCTCATTTATTATCATTAAATCAAACTCTTGAGCTTCATTTATTACCATCTATCAAAGTGTTACCCTATTTCTCTTCTTGTACTTAACTTTGGGTTTATTATTCATTAAGAAGATAATATTTCATATGTAAATTGATTTTAAATTGTGGGTCGTGTTGTGGTCCCGAAAAGCTCAAGGTTGTAAAAGGATCGGTGCTCCTTGATTGTAAGTCACCGAAAATGTTGTAAAGGGTTGGATTGCACCATAAGTCAATCAACATAGTAAAAAATGTCTTGCTCGTGCCAGAGAGCTTGATAATGAGGGACGTAAATCATTGTCTTGGATCGAACCTCCATATTATTTCGTTTGCATTCTCTATCCCTTTTACTTAACGCTTTTTCTTTGCGTAAATTTACATTGTTCCATTTATGTGCTTACTTGTATTTAGATTATTCTCTATCATTTGCGTGTTTACTCTATTAAAATCTTGAGTGATTAACGAAAAAGTTTTAATAATGAATTCACCCCCTCTTGGTTAGCCAATCTTGAGCTTTCAGTTTCATCGAGAATGTTTTTCCACCATACACCATAAATGCGATCTCGACATTTCTTAAATATCGGAATAGGTATTGCGACTTTTCATCTAATCGGTTTGCAACTATTCGGTAGAATTTATTCACAGGTGCCTCGTTTATGCATTTAAAGTTCTATATATCAAATTTGTAGAATTCTTACCATTTCGTTTGCTTAATTTCAAGCATGTGTGTCAAATTTGAGATTCCATAGTCTTCCAAAAGCAATACAAAGCGTTTAGTCTAGACAATTGAACTGTAGGTCTTAACAATTTTTTATTGACTTTCGACAGTATGGTCTGCATGTACTAAACTACACCAATCCGAGCCAATTAGCTGGACACTCAATTTTCAGGTTCACATAGACAACATAATTTAAAAACATAACATAAATTGATCATATCGGACGTTAAGTATTTTTGGTCTACATCATGTGTTATCTATATTTAACATGTCACTATCGTTATCTTCCATCTCATCGTTGAAGCTAAAGACAATAATATCATATGGTGGGAAATTTGGAATGTGGTAATCATTATTAAAATCATCTTCATAAGGGAACATGTAGACGAACTTTTATCAACTTCCTCATTCTGTAATGGAAAGGATGCAAAGGAAACCTCGTTCAAGTACGAGAAATAAATCGGTGAAAGGATTCTCTGACTAGTAGGTTGATCCATACAAATGGGCATTCAAGAAGGGATATGGTAATACTCTAAAATGTTGTATGCAAATTGTTCTTTTAGGTGAAAGTGCAGAAATATGTTAGAAATTGTAGGCTCATGATGAGAGACTAAACCTCAAATTTGTTTTAATGTATTACAGTACACGATTGTTTGCAATTATTGTGTTCAATTTATCAACTTTTCTTGTTGAATTCATTAATTGTAAATTCATTTGGTGCGGCCTTTTATCGACAAGTTTCAGCAATTCATTTTCATTAATTGATATCGTATTTTAATATGGCATTAGTGGTAGTATCATTGATCATCCAATTTATTTACAATCTATTCCTTATAAATGATATCTCGATAGTTCAACCTGCTACACAATAAAATGTCTTTTCACACATAGGAGTTTGATTGCAACTCCATTAACATGTTCAATTTCCAACTTCAGAGGATGATTTAACATACGATAAATTCGTATGACACATAGTGAAGCAAATACATTTTCATTTTATTATAATGTCGAGAAATTCAGTAACCATATGTTTCGATGACAGGTTTTCTCGACAAATGATTCATTGTGTTTAAAATAACTCTTTGGATGCAAACATGAATAAGATATTTTAATCCACAATGACCATAAATGAATCACATTGCAACAGATTGAATCAACCACAGAATGAAACACATTACCTAAGCTTTTGGATGAAACAATTAGAACATTTGGTCGGGTTCGACATGTTCCGAATTTGAAAAAGAATCTCATCTCGTTGTCTATCATTGATTTAAAGGATTATGAGTTCTTTGGTGGAGGTGGAGTTTTGAAGGTTTGTAAAGGTGCCCAAATTGT
>CAIGRS010181037.1:0-20945 GCA_903798395.1 Fraxinus floribunda | reverse complement strand
AATAAAAGTGATAAAAAATTTTACCATTGTATCTAGCCTTTTTTCCAATTGAAAAAAAAAAAAAAAACCTAAATTTTTTTTCCCAACAAAACATCAAGAATATATTTTCCTCAAAAATGTGAAAATGAGAAAAGGTGGAAAAAACTTTCCCGGGAAAATTTTGCCTATCAAACACAACAAAAGTTGGAAAATGAAAAATTCCATTTTCCATGGAAAATATGGCGTGTCAAACGGATCCTTAGTTAATATTCAATTTTGGTCTTAAAACAGAAGAATATATAATATTAACTACTATCAACTTACGTCCACCAAGAGGTTATGCTCAATTCTAATGTATAAGGGATCTTTGAGAGTGTACTCTTCTAAATAATTAGTTGTGCCTTCT
Source organism: Fraxinus floribunda (assembly GCA_903798395.1). NCBI lineage: Eukaryota > Viridiplantae > Streptophyta > Magnoliopsida > Lamiales > Oleaceae > Fraxinus > Fraxinus floribunda. Next base: position 20,560 of record CAIGRS010181037.1, on the reverse strand, counting down.
TATTCCTTTATTTTCTAATTGAATTGGATATCACTTACTCGATTGTTGATGTTTATACATATTCATTCACGTTAATCACTTAAGTAACGTGTTTTATACTTAATAAACTTTAATATTTCAATGCTTGTACGTGTAATTGGATCGCTAACATGTAGATATAGGGTACTTCGAATTGATTTGTTTTAATACAAGAAAACTCTAATTGTGTTCTCTCGAGCAGTTTCATCTATCTTTACATAGCGTGTTAAATTTACTACTACTTGCGCTTAAATTTATCTACTTGAAAGTATTATTACTTGAAGGCTCTATAATTTGAAAAATATGATAAACTAACACGACTCGGTCCTTGTCCCGTATTATCTTAATAAACTTGAAATACCTATTTGATAACGAGATTGAAAAGTAAAATTCAAGAAAAGTGAGAAGATGTCTTGCTAAGAATTCGACAATGACAACCTTAACAAACACCTATGAATGAGATGAAACAATCCATCTAAAAATAAAAAAATGAAAGACAAGGTTGAAAAAAATATATTATTCAATATTTTCCCCTCTTTCTATTATAAAAAAAATGAAAATGAAGCTTAGGATTACTCTAATATCTCCTAACATAATCATGAAAAGAAATAATAACCATAGGCATGCTCATCATGCATGTGTGGGTCATGTTCATCACTACATGTAAGATAGTTGTAAATATGTAATGTACATAACAAAAAAGAACTAAAAAAAGAAATTATTTTTTTAAATTAATTGTTTAATCTTGTTTAATATTAGTAAAATTTCACGCCTTCTCCATTGTCAAATGATTTTCTTCCAATAGAAGAAAAATAAAATACCTTGCCGTTTGGCTCCCATTATTCTACATTATAACCAGAGGAATAATAATTTTTTTGTAAAATGCGTGGTTAAAAAAGAAGGAATTTTTTTTGGATTTATGTGTATTATTATTTTATTGAAAAATGTGTGATTGATAAGAAGAGAGAAAAAAATAAATTATAATTTAATGAGGGAATAATGGGGACCAAACAGAGGCAGACAATATCATATACCATATTGGAGGGAAAATAACTTATTTTGACATAATAAGAAATATTTATATTATTTTATTTAGAATAAATAAGATCAAAACCATTTTTACCTAACTGACAATAAAAATGATTTTCGATTTAACTTTTTCTACTCATATAAATGGAAAAGGGTGAACTTGTAAGTCAAATTATTAGGCATGTCCTCAAAGCTTAAAAAGTGTCACAAATAAAGCTTGAAGAGACGCTTTGTTGTTCATCTTTAACAATGCCAAAACTAAAGCTTTAATTTGATTTGCTTCTTTAAAGTTTCCCACTTTTTCCCCAGTCCACAGTCACCCTTGAAGGGGGGGTAATTGAGCTTGTTAGAATGTAAATCTCCTCTCTTTATTATGAAAACTCGATTGAAGGAATGAAATGTGTAATTGGTATGCTTAGATGATGGATGTTAAGCTAAAAAAGTTTTATAGAGACGAGGACATATTATTTTTATTATTTGATTTGGGATATTGTCCTTGTGCATGTAGCTTAATGGCTCAACACGGTCTGCATTTCTTGTCACTTTGATTTGTTTAGAAAACGCAAGGCATGAGACTTCTTGTCAAGCGACAGATCGATTTTCTTTAGTTTCTACGGAGTTTTAGGAAGTTTCTACGAAATTAAAAAACCTAGAAAGACACATGAGCGCTGGCCAACACAACTTGCCTCTTTGCACAGATCGACGTATCTTGGGTTTGAGCTAGATGATCCCGATCTTACACATTCTCTGCTCTACATCGTTCAAGAAAAGATAAATGTAAAGTAGTTATGGAGAGAGTGATCAAAATAATTCTTTAGTCCTTGAAACATGGAACTGTCACACTTCACTTATTTTCATCATGTCCCCCTGTATTGATTCTGTTAAAAATTATCTATACTTATAGTGCTTCTCTAAAAAGTTTACTTTTAAGTACATCTACTTTGAGTGAAAATATGTTAAATAAATTATCTTCTTATATGTAAAAAAAATTACCTATCAAAGTAAGGTCAATGTTAATTTCAAAAAAGTAAAAATTAATTTAGATCAATCTTTTTCATTTAATAGGTTTTATATATGAGACTAAAAACTTACTATTTTTATGTTTACCCTAGCTTGCTCTAAATAAATTGAACTTTAAAGTTCTTCCTAAACATATTTAGAAAGCTAGGAATGAGATGTCAATAGGAAATTGGATAAATATCTCACATGCATCCTTCATTAATATTATTTAGTTTTATCTTGTTGTCTATAACAAAATTGACCTTATTGGCGAAATATCTCAAGTTTTATAATTGAAAATTATAAGATTCAGATGGAATTATTCATTATTGGCACTAATATTGGTGATTATCATCGACAGTGACACATCTAAGTCAGTGATTATCAGCGACAATGTCGTTAGTGATGTTTCATGAATCACTGATGGTGCTTCAGTTACCGTCGAGAAGCCGTCGTTGATCGCCTACAAGAAGTCGTTAGTGATCGTTGATGATATACTGCGTGATTCTGATTCAAATCAATATATATTGATAATCAAAATGAATTAGTGACAGTGTTACCTTTAGTGATAACCGACACGTTTTTACTATTCTACTTGTGCCACTTATTTTTATTTTTCAAATCTAGATTCAACTTGTAATTTGTTTCTTAGATTTTCCAATACACTCCTATAATTATTGGGATGGAAATTTATTGTTGTATATGCAATAAGCATTTTGAATATGAAACAACCATAGGGCCCACAACAACGTCCCAAACAACAAAGAGGCTAAGACGTGCAAGAAATACAACACGATATACCATACCACATTCCAGCAGGAGATCACATATAGGAACTAGGAAGGACCGCAAGAAGTGATTGTGAGACAGAAAGTATAGTTTATATGGCTATGGATAGATAGATAGATTGATTGATTGATTGCAACACAAATTTAACCTGTGAAGTTTATTGAGAGTGTGTTTGGTGGAGATTAAAATTGTTTGGTAGAGATTAAAATATAATTAAAATTGAAAAACTAACCGTTATTGTTGACTTTTATTAGACGAGTGGAACTCAATAACGACTATATTTTCAATTTTAATTGAATTTTGAGCTCTCTCAAACAGGCTCTGAATATAGAGGCTACTCAAACAATTTGGGGAATTTAGTCTTTAAGAAATATTGCTAACTAGGCCTTTTGGGGACAATAATTTAAAATAAAATAAAATGAATGAAGTAAATGATCAGTAATGAAATTTATTGGCGGTCACGATGGTGTGACGATTGATGATTCTGATTATATAGATAGTTGTTGGTGATTTAGATAGGATTACCTATGAAATTACCGTTGGTGATCACCGACACATCTTTGTCGGCGCTATCAATGATAATATGGTTAGCGATATTGTCGAGAATCATCGAATAATATGGTTAAATAGAGGACCTTAGGAGAGTGTCTAACTTACCTAATGTTTGATCTAACTCTGATTAAACTACAAATATAACTTCATCATTTGCTACAAACATCTATTAGATAGTGGTCAAAATTTATATCGGTTTAAAATGTCTCAAATTATTATAATATGGTTAGTATATTAATTATCATTAACAGAAAATGATTATGACCTGGTATCCACCAAGTAGGAGTAATCGTAGAGTTGAAGTATACGAATTCAAGATTTTGCATGTGAAGTGAGGGAATTGACAATTTATTTTAAATTTCAGAACAATTTATCGAAAATAATTAACTTTTTATACCAAACATGCTTGAATATTTGCACTTTTGCAAGACTAGTGTTTACCATAAAACATGATTATCCATGTTATTTTTAAACATGCTTGATTTTTATTTTATTTTTTTCGTCGAAACATTAAATGTTGTTCTTGATAAAGTTCACATATATATAATTGCCATAAATGGAGTTAAGGAATGAAATCACACATCGAATAAAGATGAAAATATAGATCAATTTATAGGAGTTTGTGCTATTTTTCTTAATAAGGTCGACATTTTAAAATAGAACCCCAAATCTTAATTACATGGTATCAGAGTCCATTAAACTCCAATGAGTAATTCGATCCGATTAAGATTCAAATAAATTGAGCATACGGATTTCAAGATTGGTCTGCTCAAACGAGTCACTATTTTGCGGGGGCATGTTAAAGGATAAAATTTCACATCGAATAAAGATGAAAATATAGATCAATTTATAAGAGTTTGAGCTACTTCTATTAATAAGGTTGACCTTTTAATATGAAACCCAAAATTCTAACAAATGGATAATTATTGTTACTTATCATCAATCAAATCGATCCTTGTTACTCCAGAACCACCAACTCCTCTTCTAACTGCAACATTCTTTAACTCTTGATCCTTGTTAGAATCTCATTACTCCTCCCCACCATGGCTTCAGCCGCCTCGACTCGACCTCCAAGCTTCTTGAAATAGATCTATTACTTTTTTTTTTTTTTTGGGTAATTTAGTCCATGCTAACAGAGTTGGAGTTTGTAAAATTTGCACAAACTCAATAGATATTTGTCTCCAAGGAAAACTAATTATTTATCACGTTGTTCTTAAGATAGCATTAGCCCATATAACAACATGTTGGACGACCAAAAGACATGTCTAGTAGGAGAAAATGTTAGGGTACCTCGTATACTTTAAGAATTGCCAGATTTAAGCTATAGAGTGCAAAATAAATTTAGTGTCCGTTTGATACTATACATTTTCCATGGAAAATGGAAAAATTCCAACTTTTGCAGTATTTGATAAACAACATTTTCCCGGGAAAAATGTTTTCCAACTTTTCAAAATTTTCATCTTTTTTTAGAAAAATAAATTCTAGATGTTTTTGTTGGTAAATATTTTCCATATATATATATATATATTTTTTTTTTTTGGCAATTGAAAAAAATTCTAGAGACAATGGTAAAAAAATCTTTCACTTTTATTGACAATTTCCATTCAAAACAAAACCAAACGAATGATATTCATTATGGTTATTTTTTTCAATTTTTTTTTTGACAATTGAAACAAATTCTAGACCCAATGGTATAAAACATTATCACTTTGATGGACCATTTCCATAAAAAAATAAAACCAAACGGACATCAAACTTTCAACATTTTCCATGAAAAATTATACCAATCAAATACAATTCCCAGCAAATCAATTTCTAAGCAAATCAATTCATATAAAACATTTTCTTTCCACTCATTTTCCACATTTGCAATCAAATGGACTCTTACTGAGTACTCCATACTTTGGGAGTAATAGAATTTCTCCTAAAAACAAAAATAACCTTCTAGGTCGATCAGGATTTGTTACATTTTCCCTAGTAAGACCGACTATGGCCACAATACAATATCATGGAAGGTAACATGGAACTATAAACATTAATCAAATTGATATGTATATTGATTATTTTTTTAGGGTTTTGTTTGCCGATGTGGCCATGTCCGACTCATTTAATTGCACAAGGAAGCCTCGAGAAATTTTTAAAAAAGAATAAGAGGAACAAATTATTCAATGAATAAGAGGCATGGATAGAGGGATATAGTATCACTTTCTTGGATCCTGCAAAAACATTGCCTCTCGTACCCAAATGTATCAAAATGCTGGGCCAAAGATAAAAGGAAACAAGGAATGATGAAAAAGTGAAGGGGGGAAAAAAAGAAAAGAGGAGAAAGAAATCCAAGAAAACTAAAAGTATAGTGAGAGAATAGACAAAGTTAACACCTAATAGATAGAAATGAAGAACAGTTTCCTCTCTCTCTCTCTCTCTCTATATGTATATAAATGTATTTCTTTCTCTCTCTTCACACCAAACAAAGCCCACTTGAGAAACTAATGATCATTAAAAACACCATCTGCACCCTACACTCAAGAAAAGCAAATCTTGCCTTCAAAACCTTCCATGCCATAAATTTACTTGTCTTAGGACAACACAAATTCTACTCCTACACTTTCACTACAGCCTCAAAACAATGAATTTTGCTTCTCATCTTCTCACAATAACATTCTTAATCCTTGTTAGAATCTCATTACTCCTCCCCACCACCGTTGCTGCTACAGCTGCCTCGACTGGACCACTCGAGCTCATATCACTTGTATCAATAAAATCATCCCTCAAAGACCCTCTAAACACATTCAAGGATTGGGACCTCACAAATGGATTCTCCAGGCCTGGATTCAGGCCAATCTGGTGCTCCTGGAGTGGCATTAAATGTGACGCGAAGAGCAAACAAATCACGATTTTAGACCTGTCAACACGCAATCTTTCAGGCACAATCCCAAGTGATATAAAATTGTTGTTGAATTTACAACACTTGAATTTGAGTGGAAATGCGTTTGGTGGGTTACTACAATCTGCCATTTTTGAATTACCAAATCTCAAAAGACTTGACATTAGTCACAACTTGTTCAATTCGAGTTTTCCGCCTGGAATTTCAAGACTCAAATTTCTAACCTTCTTAAATGCCTACAGCAACAGCTTCACCAGTCCTCTGCCGGAAGAACTCGTTCGTCTCCCAAATCTCGAGTACCTAAACCTCGGTGGAAGCTACTTCAATGGCACAATCCCCATCAGCTATGGCCATTTTCGAAAACTGAAGTCTTTATACTTGAATGGAAATTCACTGACAGGTCAAATTCCTGCTGAATTAGGCTCTCTGGATCAGCTTCAACATATGGAATTGGGATATAATATGTTCTCTGGTGGACTTCCGGTGGAGTTATTAAGTCTATCAAACTTACTCTATCTCGATATCTCATCAGCCAATCTCTCCGGTGAACTTCCAGTAGAGTTGGGAAACTTGAAGAAGCTAGAAGCATTGTTGCTATTCAAGAATCATTTTACGGGTAAAATTCCAGGGAGTTTAGTACAACTGAAATCTTTGCAGGCTCTTGATTTGTCCGATAACAATCTGACAGGGAATATCCCGAGCGAATTCTCGGCATTGAAAGAACTAAAAACATTGTCCTTGATGAACAATAGGCTGACGGGTGAAATTCCAGGAGGAATTGGAGAACTCCCCAACCTGGCAAACTTATCTCTCTGGAATAATTCACTTTCAGGAATTTTACCACAAAATTTAGGCTCCAATGCCAAGTTACAATTGCTTGATGTCTCTTCAAATTCCCTGTGGGGACGAATTCCATCAAATCTTTGCCTCAGCAGGAAACTGCTTAAACTCATTCTCTTCTCGAATCAATTCACTGGTGAGATCCCTTCGTCCCTGGCAAATTGCACGGCCTTGTCAAGATTCCGGATTCAAGACAACAGTCTCAATGGGTCGATACCATTTGGGTTAGGCTTCTTGCCCAACCTCACATTCGCTGACATCAGCAACAATAATTTTTCTGGTCCAATTCCGAAGGATTTAGGCAATGCGGCTAAGTTGGAGTTCTTGAACATATCCGGAAATTCATTCAACACTGAATTGCCTGATAATATTTGGAGTGCACCAAGTTTACAAATCTTCGTTGCCAGTTTTGCTAGCCTGAAAGGAAAAATCCCTGATTTCATTGGGTGTCAAAACTTTTACAGAATCGAACTAGATGGGAACAACCTCAGCGGGAGCATTCCGTGGAACATTGGCCATTGTGAAAAGCTCATCAGATTGAATTTACATCGAAATTCACTGACAGGAATCATTCCATGGGAGATTTCCACTCTTCCTTTCATTACAGATGTCGATTTATCCTATAATTTTCTCACTGGAACCATCCCGTCTAATTTTAAGAATTGCAGGACACTGGAGGATTTTAATGTATCATATAATCAGCTCACAGGTCCAATACCTTCTTCAGGCTCAGTATTTTCAAGCCTTCATCCGTCATCATTTACTGGAAATGACGGGCTATGCGGTGGAGTTCTTAAAAAGCCCTGCTGGGCGGATGGACTGGCGGCCGGTGCAGTGGCAGTCCCTCCGCCGCCCAAGAAGACTGCAGGGGCAATTCTCTGGATCATAGCTGCAGCATTTGGCTTTGGATTATTTGTACTAATCGTGGGCGTCAGGTGTTTCCAGGCGAAATACAGCCGCAGATTTTCTGATGAAAAAGATTTCGGGCCCTGGGAATTAACTGCGTTTCAAAGATTGAATTTCACAGTTGATGATGTATTGGAGTGCCTAACAACCACTGATAAAATTCTCGGAAGGGGGTCCACCGGGACCGTGTACAAGGCCGAAATGCCAGGTGGCGAGATCATAGCGGTCAAAAAACTATGGGGGAAGCACAAAGAGACAATCAGAAAGAGGAGGGGAGTTTTAGCAGAAGTAGAAGTTTTAGGCAATGTAAGACATAGGAACATCGTTAGATTGTTGGGATGTTGCAGTAACAATAAATGTACAATGTTGCTCTATGAGTACATGCCTAATGGAAGTTTGGATGATTTATTGCATGGCAAAGTTAAGGGCGATGATCATAATTTGATGGCTGATTGGCTCACTAGATATAAGATTGCAGTCGGGGTGGCACAGGGCATAAGTTATCTTCATCATGATTGCCATCCAGTTATCGTCCATCGTGATTTGAAGCCTAGTAATATACTTTTAGACAGTGAGATGGAGGCTCGGGTGGCTGATTTTGGAGTGGCTAAGCTGATGCAAAGTGACGAATTGATGTCGGTGATTGCTGGATCCTATGGCTACATTGCTCCAGGTACAATTTACATGTTGAATAATTGATAAATTAAAACTTGTCTGATAATTGAAATGTGTTTAATCCCAACTTTACGTGTTTCACTAATTTTAGATAAAAACTTGAAATTAAATTATCCCCAACAATATTTATCTTTTGTCTATTGGTTTTCTTATCTTAATTTGTTATTCATTTGCCTTTTTGTTGGATGGTTCATGTTTTTATTGTTGGATTAACCATGATGTTTTGTCATGTTGGTTTTAAGTTGGTTGTGTAGAGTGACGAAATGCGTGCTTATTGTGGTGTCATGTCCCATGTGATGCATATAGTGTCTTTTGAGGTTTGTCTTTTAGCTTTTTTATTTTTAATTTTAATTTTTAACTAATTCAACTAGTTGGGTTAGTCTCAGACGATATTCCAAATAATATTGTCTAATATGTCGCACTAAATACGATGTAAGTTTAAAATTTAGCATTTTATTTTGCAGAATATGCATACACTCTACAAGTCGATGAAAAGAGACTATAAATGTCAATACCTCACCACCTAATGGAAATTTTGACTGGAAAACGATCAATCCAAGCAGAATTTGGTGACGGAAATAGCATTGTCGATTGGGTAAAGTCTAAAATCAAGACCAAAAATGGTATAGACGACGTGCTAGATAAAAATGTTGGAGCATCTTGTACTTACGTAAGGGAAGAAATGCTATTATTGCTTAGGGTTGCATTGCTTTGCACTAGCTGGAATCCAGCTGACCGGCCATCCATGAGGGATGTTGTATCGATGTTGCAAGAGGCCAAGCCCAAGAGGAAATTACCCGGAGGTGGCGCTGATGGTGTTGGTGATACTGTAATTGATGTCAAGAATGTCCTCGAGGTACAAAAGCCAATATAATGAAAGATTAACGTATTTGAGTTTCGTGTCCTTGGTTGTTTTTTTTTTTTTTTGAGAAAATTTAAATTGTGGGGGTTGGTATAGAAGAAGTGGCTTTCCTTTCATATTATTATTAATTTGAGTATTGGAAGTGTTCTCTATGGCTGTTTGCATTAATGTAGTTAACTTGCATTCATTTGTGTTTGCAAATTTCATTAGTAAAACTGAATTGATGTTCACAACCATTCATGCATGTACGATATTATGTATTGATTTATTTAGTATTCAAAATTTTGCAAAAAAAAAAAAAAATTATAATAGGATAAATGTTCTATTTATAACAATTTAAGATTTAAAATAAGAAATTCAATATGGTATCAAAATATTAAATATTAATTAAAACCACAGTGTCAGCTACACAAAAATGTTAGGCGACCAAGCTGCATGTCAGTATTTTATAAAAATGACTTCCGCTTGCATGCAATAGCTTGTCGTAGACAAAATAAATTGCCTATCAAATATGTGTAACGGTTCATGTTTGTCGACACTAAATAATTCATCTCTTATATAACACTCACATTTCTATAGGGTTTCTTTGTAAATTTTGCGAGTTCGATATTACTACTAACACCGTAGAAGGAGCATGTAAAAAATTTACACAAGCATAAAAGCAGCAAGACCATTATTCATTTGAAACATGTAAAATTCAAATTACTCAATTTTAAAAAAAAAAAAAAAAAAAAAAAAAAGTCGAAATCAAATTATCCCCTCGTTATTTTTTCTTTTGTCTACTGGTTTTCTTATCTTAATTTGTCCTTTATTCTTACTTTTTGGTGATGGTTCATGTTTTTATTGTTGGGTTAACCATGATGTTTTGTCATGTTGGTTTTATTTTAGTTGTGTTGGGTGACGGAATGAGTGCCAATGTACCATGTGATGTGATGCATGGTGTCTTTTGAGGTTCATCTTCTAGTTTTTTTCTTTAACTAATTCAATTTGGTGATTTAATCTTAAGCGATGTTAAATTGTTGTTGTTTAACTTATCGTACTAAATACTTCATGAGTCAAAGATTAAATGGGCTTATAATTCAACTCGAACACAATCTTTTATAGAATAATGTTATTTGTCATCACCGATAAGATTAAATTAAACAAAAATGTTGAATGTACAGCCATTTTGTATATTTACTTTGACAGCTCCCTCACATGGGGGTGGGACCCGCTAATGGTTATTATCAATGACGACAAATAACATTACTATCAATTTTGAGCTAAATGAACATTCGCAGTTTGACTCACTTTTAAGCAAGTTTGATCACAGCCAATCCCATTCTTTTCTACATGTTTCGCCGCGACTTGCCACTATTTTAGTTTATTACCGGGCACTATTGCGCGTGAAGGGCTCTAATCCTTTTATCTTTTATCTTTATCATGTATTTTGGACCCACCAAGATTATTTTTTTTTCCCATTAGTCCAACGGTGATTAATGACTTTGATTTTGTGACAATTTCTGATTTGGGAAGATCTTAGTATTTCTTTATTTCATAGAATAAGCGCGCGCGCACACTATGGATTGATGAAAAGAGTGATATTTACAGTTTTCGGTGGTGATGATGAAAATTTTGACAGGAAAACAATCCATCGGGCAGAATTTGGTGATGGAATACCCGGTCTAAAATTATGACAAAAAATGGTGTGCTAGATAAAAAAGTTGGAGCAGCTTTGTGACGTGTATGCTAGGGAAGAAATGCTATTATAGCTTAAGGTTGCATTGCTTTGCATCCCGAGATTCAGCCGATTGGCAATCCACAAGGGACATTGTGTCGATGTTTCAAAAGGCTAGGCCCAAGAGGAAATTAGCTGAAGGTGGCGTTGATGGCAATGACGATATTGTGATTGATGTCAAAAACATCCTAGGTACAAAAGCCAGCTCATGTATAAAAATGCTGCAAGATGATCTAATCCTCACCTTGTTTTCTTGCTTGTGCAATATGCCGCTCATGTATTGGTGATGGTCCGTTTAGATTGATGGATAATGATTTTTTATTATTATTTTTTTTTCGCATGAGCTTCTTCTTCTTCTTTAGTTAGCTAGTCGGTATATACTATAACCGTAATTTTAAAGTACCATTTGAGCAAGTTGGAAATGACAACCTGCTCGGATCAATTTGATTTTAAACAACTTAATTTCTACGACACCATATTAAGTTTGAGGTGGAATGTTGAAATATGAAAATACTTTAAGATAATGTTCTCGATAATATTTTTTCAATTGTATGAGAATATTTTCCTTAATAATTGATTGTGTGATTATAAAACAATCTTTTTCTTTCGAGTTATTTGTAACCCCGTAAATTAGAGCCTTCTATTTTATAGTATTTTGACAAATTTATTACATACATTTTATAATTTTAACGACGTACGGTTTTTAGATTTTGCTTCATTTTCTTCATACTAGGTTTAGCATCTAGTATATTGTTTCCAGAGCTCACTAATATATTTTTTTGTCTATTGAATATAGAAAAATGAACCGAAGAAAGAACGAATCTTGACATTTCCTTCTCTAAAAACCATTGGCAAAGCAATAAGAGCACACTTAGTACGTCACACGGGGCACTAAAATGTAATGAACAAGATTTTACCTTCATTTTCTACGTGAACACTCGAGTGTCATACATGACGCTTGATCTCTTAGAAGTAGTTTGTGATTCTATTTGCTTCTTGATTTTTACTTTATTTTGCGATAAATTATATTAATTTTGAAATAGTTTTAAGTTGAATCCACACTTGATTGCTAATCAAATCTCATCGTCCCATAGATGTTGGATGGTCTTGTATGGGCTTGTTGTTGAATTAACAAGAAATTCTCCTTTCATTATTTTCTCTTCCTCCATCTTCTCAATTTCAAGTAAATCATAGTCGTCCAATTTGAGATCAAGGGCTCCCATGTTCTCCTTCAACCTATCTTCATTGAAGCTCTTCACTATTACACTAGCTCCTTTGGACAATCCCCAATTTAGAGCAACCTTAAAGTTCAAGAAAACAACGTTAGAGTTGGTTGAAGTTAGAATTGGAAATATATGGCATACTAGATTTTAGCTTTCATGGCTTCGTTGAAAAATCTAACAAGAAGAAGAGGTGCTAAACTTTTTATATAGTCAAACTACTCGAGCAATTATTTATTACATAGATTTGTACACATATCCAAGACAAGCTCGAATCGAAGTTAGAATTGGAAATATAGCTATACTTGGGCCATTAGCTTAGATGGCTTACCTGTGCTGGAGTGGATCGATGTTTAAGAGCAATTGATTGTATAATTGGGTTATTCACAACAGCAGTTGAGCCCCATGCGTTTCCAGGTCCCCCAAGTGGTGAATATGCACTAACATGAATTCTGCAATCCCCACAAAATTCCCTTAGCTTTTTTTGCCTCCACATCGGATGCATTTCCACCTGCGGTACAATTTTGCTTCTGTTATTTATTTATTATCCTTTGTATTAGTGAGGGGAGGTGGGTTAATGAGAGACTAGAGATGTCAACAGCAGGCCACCCTATCGGCCCGTTTTTTTTTTTTTTTTTTTNAATACCTGATTGACAGCAGGTGGAACGGAGGCAAAATCCAAGAGGGTTTCAATCTTTGTGGAAGAGAAATTGCTGACACCAATAGACCTACACAAGCCCATTTCCAGGCATTTCTCCATCCCAAACCATGTCTTTTCCATGTCCAGTACTTTCTCAAAGTCTTCTTCTTTAGGCATTGGACAACATACCCATGGCTTCAATTTTAATGGCCAATGCACCAAATACATATCCACATATTCCATCTCAAGCTTCCTGCATGTACCAGAATTATCAGGTTAGACTTTACTTTTTTCATCTAAGGCTTGATATCGAACAATTTTCACAAATGACACAGTGAGACTTGAAAACGGGACTTTTATTTTGTCTATTATCATGTTGAATCACCCCATTTAAAAATTTAAATGGTTAGAGAACGGACAAATTTTTTTATTTAAATTTTGTTTGAAAATACTTACTGCAGAGATTGCTTGAGTGCAGAAACAGGATCATCGTGATCACTTCCCCACAGTTTAGATGTAACAAAAATGTCTTCTCTTTCAACAACTCCATCAATAATTGCTTCCCTTAATGCATTCCCCAAGGCTGGCTCAGATCCATATATTTTCGCAGTGTCAAAATGCCTATACCCTATCTGTTCATACATACATACAACAACATCAGACTTGTACAGTCTATATCTATGCAAAAATACACCACTAAAAAATCGTAAGAAAACGCATGTTAATGCTATATAAACCATGCTCGTGTTACATGTTTGGTAAGGTAAGTTGGACAAGACCAAGAAAAAGAAGCTAAAATCGTATCTAACTCAGTCTAGTATAGCGTACCAAACATGCGTAAGCAAATGGCATAACATATTGAGTTTGCAAGGTTCATACCTTGAGAGCCATATGTACAGCATTCTCAGTAGTTTTTCTATCATTTTCCATAGAATAAGTACCCATACCAATTACAGGTATGGTTATGCCATTGTTCAATCTCACTTGATTGCTTCTCATTTCTGCACCCTCTCTCTCTCTCTCTCTCTCTCTCTCTCTCTCTCTCCCCCTCTCTTTTCTCTGTTTGTATACACAATGCATGAGACAAATCCAAAAGCTGGTTTATAAAGTGTTACTCTTACATCAAAGTCAACCTTAAACTAATCTAATAACCGACCCTTACAACATTTTTCAGCAACAAAAATCCTTATAAATCAGATTACAATCTATAAACAAATCAATATAAAAAAAATATATATAAACTGATGTTTACATATCAAGTTATAGGGATCTTCAATGTCTAGTGATTTTTAAAATGTTATTATGTATTTAATAAAAGAAAGAATCTATTACAGGTATTCTTTTCTTTAAGTAGGAGATACTCTGCTTAAATTTTGAGCTTAACTGGTTTTGTAAAAATAAAAGTGCGGATCGATAGATTTGAGTTATACCATAAGTCGACCTATTAAAAGATATTTTACTTTCACTCTTTCAGAGGTGGTCGAATTGGTGGAGCAGGTAAACACGGAGATCGAATGTCACGAGTTCGAATCACATGCCAACACTCCATCGGTCGAGCACATCGCATCGGACTTGCCTAGTTCTGTTTATCTCTCATGTGTGGTTTGCAGGCTATTGCAGTAGCGGCTGCGGGTTCCTACGTAAAAAAAAAAAATTACTTTCAAAAGAATTTCTGGGAAACTTTCGAATATTGGATCGTTAACAAGATTTCTTGTAAAGTATTTCGAACATAAATAAAATTGAAAAAATAAGTCAAATATTAATGTTTTCGAAAATAAAAGTATTTCATTTAGTATGTCCCTAAGAAATATATTGATATTAATGGCAGAACTTGTTTGTAAAGGGTGTGTGTTGGCGTCGTGTGGAGGGCGGCCAATGGTATAAGAGTCAAACCCAATATTTTGTTTGGGTACAGCACGGACGTTGATCTGCCAATAATACAAGAAATATATTGATGAAAGTCAAACAGTTGACTTTAGTTTGAAAGAAATGATTTTGAAAAGTTAAAATGGTTTTTTGAAATCTAAAAGCTACCTTTGAAGTTTGATTAATTTTATGAAATTTTAATTAATTTTTTTTTTAAAGAAAGGTTGTCTAATGCGACTTATCTATAAAAACCTCCGAAATAGAAATCTTCTCTAGAAATTAGTTTCCAAACAAAAATTAAGATAGTTTCCTCAGGAAACTCTTTACAGGAAACAAAAGCAAAATTCATGTCAAACGAACTTTAATGAAATTGAAAGGATGTTCTTGTACATATATACATATTGTATATATTTTGGAGTCACGTTTGATTAGATGAATCGTAATATCGGTCTGTTTGGGTCAAATTAAATTTCAATTTTAATCTAAGTCAAAGTTAAACAATCAATATCAACCACATCTTTCATGGGTCCCACATTTTTTCAACCACACATTTCAAAAACTTCTATCATAATCCACTAAAAATCTGATTTTAATCCAGATCAAACACCATCTATGTTGAGAATAACAAAAAAAAAAAAATGTGTAGACGATAATGTTATATTCATGGTTATGATTGAGATGAAAAAAATATGGTATGAAATTTGTTAATTGACACGTAAGTTTAATGTACTAAACATCATGTTATAATCATGTTAAGTTTACCATTTAAAATATTTGAATAATAATATCTAAATCACTTAAGAATTATAAAAGAAATAAAGATTATTCCAAACTCTCTCTCCTCTCTCAAACAAGAACAACACAGAGGGAGATGAATTTAGAGGTGGACTGATCGTTGGAAGATTAAAAGAAAATTTCCTTTTGTTATTAATTGGTCAAGCTCTAGAGACTAACCATTAAATATATTGTTTGACATGAAAGGAATGTCAAATAGTTGACTTTCATTTTCGTGTTTAATACTGCTTAACAAACACGTTCTTAAAGACGTTCAGTAATTAATAAGACAAAGTAAATCTTTACTCAAATTGATATGACGATCTACTCGATCAAATTAACCGTACAATTTAAAATATTTAAATCGCTTAAAATTCTTAACAGAATAACGATTATCCCAAACACTCTCTTCTTCTCCCTCTCTAACAAGCGCAACACTAGGGGAGATGAATTTAAAGGTGGACTAATCCCTGGAAGATTAATGACTTTTTTTCTTCAATTATTTATAAGTTAGACTAACCATTAAATATATTGTTTGACATGAAAGGAAAGTCAAATAGTTGACTTTCATTTTCATGTTTTATACTGCTTAACAAACATGTTCTTAAAGACGTTCAGTAACTAATAAGACGAAGTAGATCTTTACTCAAATCGATGTGACGATCTATTTGATCAAACTAACTGTACAATTTAAAATATTTAAATCGCTTAAAATTCGTAACGGAATAACGATTATCCCAAACTCTTTCTTCTTCTCCCTCTCTAACAACACAACACTAAGGGAGATGAATTTAAAGGTGGACTAATCACTTGAAGATTAATGAATTGTTTTCTTAAATTATTTATAGGTCAAGCTCTAGAGACTAATGAACATTCTAATATATTGTTTGACATGAAAGGATAGTCAAATGGTTGACTTTTATTTTGTAAGAAAAACTGAAAGGCTGTCCTTGTAACATGCAGACCACATTATCAGATTTTTGGGGCCAAAACGGTTATGGTTCGATTAATAAGTTATATTCAAAAATATACATAGCATTACTCGAAAAAGAAATGTCGTGTAAGACACTTATAAACGCCACAAACAATTGTGTCATTTTCCTAGCGAGATAGTTATCTTTGCAAAGGAGAGTAACCATCTTGTCGTAGTCTATTCCGTACTGCTTTGGGACATGCTCCGTACCCATTTCAAATGAACCTAAACTTCAATTTTTGTCGACCAAAAACCATCGAAACAAACCTCTTCAAAGTAATTAAAGACATTACGACTCTATTTTTCTAATACTCGAGCATATAATTTTATTGTTTCCCAATTCTACCAAGGGAGATGAATGCAGAAGTGGACGGTCTAATCATTGGAAGATTAGATAAAAAATTTCTTTAATTATTAATTAGTCACTTCATAATCCCTATTAACTAACCATAAGTCATTTTCAAATCACATATTAAGTTGACTTTATTTGCAAAAATCAACAATTTGGTTAGGAAATACCTTCATTTAAGCTTCAAAAGGTAAGGTAGGGTACACCATATAGATATTTTTTCAAACAATGCTCAACTTTTGGGCATTGGAAGGGTCAAATACCCCCCCCCCCCCCCCCAACTCCCACAAACCATACCCCAATTAATTATTTTTAAACTACGATAATAAGATGTAAGTCAAACACATAATGATCCATCTAATTACATTTACATAATTTAAGAGAGATGAATGAGTAGTTCAACAAAACAAATCAAATCAAGAGCTTGTTTGATAAAGATTTTCTCCCGATAAAAAATTTACAAATTTGTTTTTTACTCCATGTGATTTATTGTCTTGCTCACGGAAAAAAAAAATACCAATCCTCACATTGACTCGAAAAGTTAAAGGGTCAATTGTCGTCGAAGACGTGGTCAAAAGATCAAATAAATAAAATATTTCTTTGTTAATAAATGAACTTTAAAATCGATGAAAGTCAGCTCACCAAATTTTCAGATGAATGTCAATTTTGAAATTCTTTTGACACGTTTTAAGATTTACGGTTTTTAACATGTAAATGGATTGACTTCGGACCAAATTCTAATTTTTTATTTATTTTTCGATCAAACTATTTGTCTGATCGGATTCTTGTGATATTAATGTAAGCGTTAATTGCAATCGATTCTTCCCTCTTTCAATGTGTTATACATGAAAAAGTTTTCAAGAATCGTATATTCTCTCTCTAATCTCCATTGTCCCTTCTCTCTCTAACACAAATAAATGTCAGGATATTACAAAATCGTGTCATGTGGTTTAAGATTTTGGCACATTTATTCATTCTCAACCATATCCACCGCCGCCTTCATATATATATGATTTCGTTAGTATTAAATCACAATCTCGATCAATGTAATTTAAGAATTACGTTAATTTGATGCAGATGTCGATTTGATTTGGATTATTAATTGTTTCAATGATACTAATCTTGCGACTTGAATGTTACCTAGTTAGATACTGTCGGGTTTAATTAAATTATGATGGCCAATTGTGATAGTATTTCTACCGATTCAAGAAATAATTAATGAAATTATCGATTTTTTGAGCTAAGGGGAAGAAAAAGTGTGGCGAAGGGGACTTTGGGCAGAGGTTGACTGTCTTTTCTAAATAACTTAATACGTACATAGAATAATATTTCACGTGCGTAATCTTATTAATTTCATATATATTACATCAAAATTAACGTCCACGATGTCATCCACCTTAAGTGCCACACGATAAACACTTCATTGGCATTGCAAAGCTACACTAAATACATTAATCACCATATTGCCACTCCTACCATTGCTTTCTTGATTCTAAACCCCATTCTTCCTCCTTTGTTATCGCAACTTCTTCAACCTCAAACATGTACTACGACGATCATCAATCACATAGGGTAAAATCATAGTGATGAGACATGACTCGATCGTCGACTCGGACAAATCATGGGTAAGTAATTTGATCGTAGATCAATGATTTAACAGCTGGATCATTGTTAGGCAGAATTTTAATTAAAATATATTTTTGACAAGAAAGAGACAATATATAATATTATGTCATAATGGTCAATTTTCTCATTTTTCATGTAGCAAGGACAGGTTTGAATCTCTCCTAAAGCAAATATGATATAAAATTTGTCTCTTAATCAATTTAGTAAATAACAAGTTTAGATTGAACAGGTACCGATTTTCTTTGAACCCTTTTGGTTCGGATGGTTAGAGATTGGTTTAAGCGATTCTTGCCTGGTTCCTTCGCTAATGGACCATTAGACCAACATATGCCAATCGGACCGGATCACTATCCGATACGTCGGTTCCCGAGCCAAACCAATCAGTTTGCTCTGATTTTAGTAACAATGGTAAAAATTCATGTGCATCGTCTCCCCACCCTAAATCGTTTCAAAATATTAGGGATGGAAATGGAATGGGCAAGGAATTTTTGAAATGAGAGACGTGGACTAAACATCCTCGATTTCAATACCATTTAGTTATTTATTTATTTAAATATAATTTTAATTTATATACATTAAATAAAAATAGGAGTTTCATTGAGTTTGGAACAAGAACTATGGTTCTCGCTTTGGCTGCCCTCCCTCGACGGGGAGAGGTGAGGTATTTTGCCATCACTATAAGAAATCCTCATATGGCGCTTGATTTTTAAAAGGTGTATATAATGTTGCTTCAATGCTCAATGAGAGACTAAATGCTCTAAAATTCAATTGCTGCTAAATATGAATATTGAAATATGAATAAAATTGGGGATATTGGCACAAAATTTTTGTGACATTTGCCTCGATTGTGTAATACTCTCTCATCCTCTCAGATTGGTGAAAAATCCCTCTATATGACCTTCAAGATGAAAAAGACTCCTCATCGTCCATCATCTTTAATGCTACCATTAAATTTACTTAAAGAAGGTCAAAATAAATAATTTTAAAATTGAATAATTGGCACAAAACTCCACGACCCTTGACTTTATTTTGAAATACCCTTTAGTCTTTCAAATTGGTGGAAAACCTCCTAGATAACCTTCTAAGTGTGAAATACAACATTTTCTTTCATTTTCTTCGTAAAGCCTGGTGAAGTAACGAATATACTTTCCTCTTTAAATAAAACAAAAGAAAAAAGAAAAAAAGTAAAGAATTAATCGCAATAGTAATCCCAAACTTTTAAGTAATTTGTTTTAAAAAGAGATTTCTTTGACAGCTGCTCTAAATATTATTTTAAACAGTATTACTTTGAAATGATAGTGCAAGATCGAGCCATTGATACATAGCTGTTTGGTTTGTAACTCGTTAGATGTTTAGGGACCAATAAAGGATACTTTTACATTTGGGTCCCTGAATTCTATCTTAATATCCAGGTTAATACCCAGACTTTAGAAATAGCCTATAGTTTTTGCATGTAGATTCTGCTGATTTTATTTGTAGAACAATTTTAAATGTTTCTTGCCTACATTCTTTATACAAGTGTCATATGCAATTTAACATGTCAACTTGTCATTCAACTCTTACCAGTATTTCTTTAGATTGGCTTTATCAAGAGAACAAACTTTTAAATTAGATGTAATAACTAGACAAAAGTATCCTCCACCGTTGATATAATAACAGGATTAAAATTAGTCATCAAATTACGTGCAAAAATATTTTATAACTTTTTCGATGAACTTAATACAATGTGTTATTTGATAGCTCACATAATACGGTTGTGCAAAATGTACACTCACAAGACCCAATGTCAATTTACTTGTTATTTTGTTATAAAAAGGGCAAAAAAAATAAAAAAAAAATCC